>RAPC01000086.1:0-65019 GCA_009806235.1 Neurospora sp. CHS-2018c | reverse complement strand
TCACCCCCTCCCCCCCCCCCCCCCCCCCCCCCCCCCTCCCCTCCCCCATCTTTTCTTTCGGCTTGCAGGATTGACTCTTCGCTAAATGTTGACTGATACTGGATCCGGCAGCATGAAGGCAACTCAAACAAACAAACAAATCGATGCCACACTGTTAAGAGCATGAAGTGTTTTCCACTGCTGTTTATTCCATCCGGACTATAAACACCGTTTTCCGTTTGCCTCTTTACCAAGAACTGGATGTGATTGGCATGGCGTAGCTGAAGATGATTCTTTGGCCGATTCGAGAATCACCTGCCCTCCACGAGATCGAAATTTTTAACCTCACAGGCAGAAGAATCGTGCTCTTTATCCATTACACGAAGCCTCCATAACTTCCAGTCCATTCCACGTGGGTCGCTTTTGGCCGCTCCTTCCTCACTGTAATAGTTGACCCGGAAGCAAACTGGAAGGTATGGTCAAGGCACCTCCTGCTTCAACAATCACAAAATCCTCTCCTTTTCGAGAGTGGCTTCATATTTTTGTCCTTCAAACTTTCCGCGCGGTTCTCATTTGCCCACCCACAAATAAATTATCTTTACTACTTGGCCACCGGCTATGGGCAACAACGCGACCTCGATCTCTTCTTCCACTCGTTTTGATCGATTGTCGAGACTGACATCTGCGAGTGTCTACCCCGCGCAAGCACGAAATAGTCGAGATCTTGAGGCCATCGAGGGTCTTGACGCACTAGGCACGCAGAAACGATGAGTTCATCTAGAGCGACATTCTACGCGCACCAGACGCTCAATCTCCACGCCCGGTACGGACTATCGGACAACGCGAAGAAGCTTCTCCGAGCTCACGACCACTGGAGAATAGGAGGCCTTGAGCGAGATCAACTGGGTCGCCTGGTCCGAATGTCTCCCGACATGCGCAAGTCGATCACAGATACCATCACCAAGTGCGCCGAGATAATGCGCAAGAAGCCTGCGGAGGTCAAGAATTGTATCGATATCATCCAAGCTTGTACCGAAATTTTGGATGCTGCTGGTAAGAGTTGTTCATTGTTACCTGCGTTTATCTGCTCTGCATACATTTTGTATGTTACCTGGATGCTAACAAGTCCTTTGACCAGACAAACCACCGGATTTGGAGGGCTTCCCATTCCTCAAACTACCCGCCGAACTACGCCAGAACGTATATCGCTGGTACGCAACCAAGATCGTAGCCTCGACGTTGGTTGCATATCCAAACGTACTAAATTGCGACTGCGGCAAATGGACACCTCCGAATCCTTCGACTCTCCCTGCTATACATCGCGTGGACATGGCATTGGCCAGGACCTGTACTCAAATCAAGACCGAGTACCTCGAATTCCTCTATCACAAATACACCTTGTACTTTGACTGCAGCTGTGAACTGAATAAGCGCTTGCAAGGCAACCCGGCCCTGCGTGCTAGTCTTCGTTCAATCAAGGTCCATTGGACAGGCCCCGTGTCGGACAAAGCCTTCACCCGCCTTGCCAAGTGCCAGGAGTTAAGACATCTTGACATAGTCATCTCCAAGTCAACCACCAGTTTTGAGACTCCCCGGGAGAGGGAGATGCGACGCTACTTCCATTCACTGAAGCCAGCTAGACTTGCGGACGCTTTGGGGATCGACGAACTGCTCACCATTCGAGGCCTCACGTCTGTTTGTGTTTCACACGTGAACGGCAGACAGAGCACAAAGCGAACAGATGAAGAGCGGGCAAATCTCCAGGGGCTGCTCAAATTCAAACTTCGTGTTCTCGAGCTCGACTAGAGGAAGAAGATTCGGGAGGTAGGATGGTCATGGCGCCATGCTTTGGGCGTAGATGACAGATTGGAGGTGCTGGCGGCTAGGTCATTCAAGTGGAGGAATACAGAAAGTGACCGAAGTACAGGAGCTTGAGCATGTGGGAGCGAACCATGGGGACAATCTGCTGGATTCTCGCTGATATCTTTGAGGGGTGACAGAGTATCATGAAGGAGTATATCGACAATTGCAAGTGTCAGTGGCTGTATGGATCACATATGAGGGAGGATCTCGATCTCAAGCCAGAGGTCTACATACTACAACAGGTCTCGAGGATAACCACGTTCAACTGGGAAGAAGGTGCATCTTGGGAAGAAGATGTTGCAGCGAGAAATTGCGAAAGCCTCCATAGGGAAAAGAGAAGGTCCCGCACTCAATGAACGCCGCAGAGTTTATTCTTGTCTTGTACGCAGCTCGCAAGGAGGCGCATCCTGGCTCAAGATCAACCCCAGGGCGGGATAGTTGACCGAATCAGGCATAAGACGACACAAAGGTCATAGTCATAGACAGCACCAGACCTACCTTTCCTTGTGTTGTTCTAACGTCCTCCGTTGGCGAAGACAGAGACACATTTCGCATGAGGCTTTTGCCCCCAGCGATTCCGATGATTTGGCTCTTCATAAAATGATGATAGTTAACTGCTTTTGCCCAATTCTCGTGATATTTACGAGGTACCGGCATATGGTTTACCAGACGTGCAAGTTGTGACGTTTCGAGTTGTCTTTGGTTGTCAAATGACCGGTGATGGAAATCAGGAAGCGTGTGTTTTTGCTGAAAAATGTTTCGGTTCAAAATGGAGATGAAGTTAAATGTGGACCCACTTGTATGTTCCCTGCCAATTGCCAAGAGTGTTTGGCAGCTGTCAACATTCTGCTCTAACTCCGTTTCGTCAAAACTCCAACAACAGCACTTCACATCAACTCTGACATCTAGCACAGCAAAGTCATACCATGTTGAACACGAGCTGAACCTAACTCACGCACTCCAGACCATGACTCCGAAGAGAAATCCGCCTCTAGAAACCGTTTCTAGAGAGAAGATGAAAGCACAGCCAGCATCAATCTGGAGTTGAAACACCGTTGACAAGTACCATGTGTTTCTTCTTGTCGTGGCTTTCAATGTTTGTCCGATACACTCCCCACCTTCTCGAGGGCTTTGTCGCACCATGGCATCAGCCTGGATTTCACTCGTGATCTCTTGATACGAAACTTACTCTGTCATCATGGCTTTGGGAGCTCAGAGTGATGAACAACATGCACATAAGAACCGCCATCACTTCCTCAGTTGTCGTTGTCAGTTTTTGATACGACACGCCTCTCGCACATTCTCTGCCCAAACATGCTGTTGATACCAAACTGGTAGTTCATCCTTTCTTTGCAAGGTCTGTTTATCGGACCTGCGCTCCCTCGAGTCCTCTCAACTTCCAGCTTTTGCCCCTCTTTCTGTTCAGCCAGATATATTTCAGCCGAACACTCACAGCCCTATTGGGCCTCGCGTCCCTAACCTCAGCAGGTATGTTCCTATTCCTCACACGTCCTTGGATATAACCAAGGGCCGCTAACACAGAACAGTCCCGGCGGCAGTTGAACCTCAACGAGACATTGCTCCTTTCGGAGGAGAGAAGGGTCCAGGGGGTCTAAAGCAAAGACCAAAACCCCAGAAAGGTCCCGCCGCTCAAGGCGCCGCTACTGTTACCACCACCACGTACACAACCGTGACCATACCGGGAAATGAGACTACTGTTACGGGAGTGGCTGCTGCCGCCGCCGACGCCGACGCAACCGCGAGTTCGGAGCCGTTTGTCCTTGTTGTTGGGGACAATGATGGGTCTGTGATCACTGTTGCACCTGCCTCGCCTACTACGACATCCGTGACTTGGGCTATGGCCGTGTGTTGGGAGGTTTAGGACGAGGACGAAGTGTGGATGATTGCATTGGTTTCCATCGTTTGGTTTGTGTTGGTGTTTGAGCGGTGGCCGAGCGTGTTCTTGGTTTTGGAGACTTCTGGCTGTTGGAGCAAGCTGAACGCATTTGTTGACTCAGTTTTATTAACTTTAATAAACATGGTCACTCACAAGACGAGGCATTCGCAAGAAGTTCTTGTTCTGTCGTATTGCTTGAGTGCTGTTTGTATTTGGGGTAGACTCGCACAGATTGGAGAGCCCCGAGATGCGGGACGTGAGATCAGAGTGGAAGGCAGTTGGCTGGTAGGCTGGTTGAAGTGTCAAACCCGCAAAACTTCATCATCATGAACACGATTTCGAACATCATGCCCGTAAGAAGACCCTGTCCCCATAACCAAACCTGCTGGAAGGTCGAAAGGTGCTGTTGCTGTTGAGGTGAAGGACTGCTGAACGTCAGAGGTTCTCAAGGTGAAGGGGCAAACCAGGGTCTGGGTTAGGGTTATCGCAGGAATTTGAGCGAGAAATCACAGGCAACTGACAGGCACCTGCCCGGGCACGAGCCACCCGCCTCCTTCGCAGCAATTGCACACACTTTTGCCCCGCCACGTGACGCACAAATTTCGAAAACCATCTGGGCTCGAATTCAACGAAGCACTTCCCACGAACCTGCGACCGAACACACAGCACAGACAGTATCGAGGCGGTATCCTCGAAATTATTGCCCAAGATGTCTCTGGTGTCCGGCGAGAAGGTATGTTGCAATCCTGCAAATTCATTTCCTCCCGAAGAAGATCTTGCGTTGCCCAAAAATCTGGGGTTCTTGGCTGCGGTCGTTGTTCATCCTTTGGCGCCGTGGGAATGCCATCACGAGTGACGAGTTGGCGTCGCTGCCCACCTTCAAAACCGATGCAAATACTAGACGACATAACGCGAAAGTTCATGGAAGTGGCGTCCCACGACAATGCCGCGACAACAGACGGTTTATCGACGCGCCGACTTCCGAATACCGATGACGGCCTCAAGCAATGTGTAGACATGGAAGTGGATATGGCTTTGCAGTTAGCCTGTGGTAGACCGAGGATGAAGGCGAGCGGCACGGCCTCTGACACGAGAGATTGCTATTCGACACACATTACGCATGCGGTGGGCGATGTCCAGAGACGGCGATACGAGCAGGCGACGATTAGCATTTGATTGAGCATTGAGCTCTGGGAGCGATGCCTGGACATCGCAGCAGCCAAAGGAGAATAGCACGGCAGGACCAAGAACCGGGAACCGGCAAGCGCTGGGATGCATGATCTTCGACTGGATATCATACAAGACGCTTTCGGATGCTAACTGTCTCTCCAGAGCAACTTCAACCACATCTTGCGTCTGCTCAACACCAAGTATGTTCACCTAGGCACTTCATGATCCAGACCGCATCGCGAATCCGGAACACAAGCATTTTCAAGAGGAGGGTCAAAATGTTGAATACGGGTGCTGACTTTCATGCAGCGTTGACGGCAAGCAGAAGGTCGTTTACTCCTTGACCAAGATCAAGGGTGTCGGTCGCCGCTACTCCAACCTCGTCTGCAAGAAGGCCGATGTCGACCTGAGCAAGCGTGCCGGTGAGCTCACCTCTGAGGAGCTTGAGCGCATCGTCACCATCATGCAGAACCCCACTGCCTACAAGATCCCCGGTGTACGTTGAACCGATCCCACTCGACACGATTTCGTCGTCTAACCTTCTCCTCTACAGTGGTTCCTCAACAGGCAGCGCGATATCGTCGACGGCAAGGACTCCCAGATCCTCGCCAACGGTGTTGACTCCAAGCTCCGTGACGATCTTGAGCGCCTCAAGAAGATCCGTGCCCACCGTGGTCTCCGTCACTACTGGGGCCTCCGTGTCCGCGGTCAGCACACCAAGACCACTGGCCGCCGCGGTCGTACCGTCGGTGTCTCCAAGAAGAAGGGCAACTAAATATGTGCGGGCTTATTCGGCGCTGCTTTTTCTGGGTTATTGGTGGTGTTATTCCAAGACGGGTGGTCATGGACATCTGGGCCTGAATTTTTTCGCCTTGCGAGTATCTGGATTCTAGGTAGCCTATGGCTCATGGGGGAACTCGCATGCTAAGGGAAGACACATCATTGACAGCATGACAATAAACGGCGCGGATATGGAAAATGATTTACTGTTGGGATTCTCATTCGGTCTCTATGGACGTGAAAGACGCAAACCCATTGCCCAAAACAACCAACTGATTTTTTCGATGCCATAACGCCCGACCCCATGTATGTGACTTAAAATCTATCAAAGGGAGGAAGACCAACAGGGTATCAACCGGTCAAAAAAGAAAACAAAGTCATGACTTTAATCTTCGTGAGTGACGGCCATATCCAGGACCTCTACTCTTCCCTGTCCCTTGGTCTCGCTTCCGATGAAGTCAGACAAGATCTTGAAAGCGCCGGGCTCTACGAAGCCCACCAGTTCCCACTCCTGGCCCATGACATCCTGGCTCTCAACCTGCTCGACGAAGCTGAGAATCTTGTCCTTGACCGTACCGGGCGCCTTCTTCTCTCCCTCCTCGCCATCCTTGTTGGCCTCCCCCTTGGGAGCCTTGACGGCCTGCTTGAGCACGTTGGTTGTGCAAGTAATGCGCAACCTCATTCTCGCTCTGGCAACCGGGATAGGCTGGTGAGCAACAAGCGCCTTCATGGCCTCGAGCGCCTGCGACTTTGCGCTCTTGTTCGTTGAGACACCGGTCCAGATGGGTAGGGACTTTGTAGGCTGCGGCTTCGCCTCGCCGCTCTCGCCCGTCGCCGGCGACGCCGCCCCGCTCGCGGCCGCGTCCTTCTTCTCCTTTTCCTTCTCCTGCAGCTGATGCGCCTGCGAGCTCAGCATGTCCAGCGCCTTGTCGATCATGCCGGTGGTGTACACCTTCTTGGTGCGCGGGTCGACCAGCTTGCTGGCGACGATGGAGACGACCTCGTTGTGGACGCGCTCCAGCTGCGCGCCGCGCTCCTTCTCGCCCACCTGCATCTCGCCCTTTTTGAGGATCTCGAGGATGATGTCATTGACCGAGGTGTCCTTGCCGAAGGCCTTTTGCAGCTCGGCCGTCGGCGCCGTCTGGCCCTTGGATACGTTCAGGAACACGTTGGGGATCTGAAGAACGTTGTCGAGATCGGTCTCGATGCCGGAGCGCCATTCGAGCACTTTGTTCTTGTAGCAGGCGATCTCGAACCGCTTCTTGCCCTTTTTGAGCCGGACGAGGGAGACGTTGGTCAGTTTGATCTGGTTGGAGGGTTGTTGGATCACCATTGTGGCGGTGGTTGTGTGGTTGTCGCGAAAAGAGTACGGATTGGTAGTTAGGCGATATCGATTCTCCGGGAAATGGAGCTGTTAGAAATGGATTCGAAGGTGGTAACAATCGGTTATATAGGATGTTTGGCTAGCTTTCTTAAACAGCTGTTATGTTTCAAGAAATCGGGCATACGGGTTGACTTCCTGGAGTTTCTCTGAGAATCCGCCCGTAACAGATAACGATATGCCCGTGGAGCACACATTCTTGGTCTCCGCAACTTTCTTCTCTGCTGCAGGCCTGCAGAGCCCGGGCCTTGAAAGTCTGCCCCGCCTGCCCGCCGTGCCGCCCAGTCTGATGGCCGCCCCAGGGCATCGGCTCCCTAGCCGAATGACGATTGACGGCGGGCAAAAAGCGGGCTCTGGAGTCAAGCACGCGAGTTCGTGACTGGAATTCCATTTGTCCATCGGGGATGAGTCAGTGGGTCTTCTTGTTATCGATACCACCTGGCACAACATCACGCTTGGAGACGGGTTAGGTTGTCAGATATTCAAGATGATAAAGACTGACGCGAAGTGATGCCTCTTCAGGTTCGAAAACCGGAAATGTAGCTTGAACTCATTCATTTCACAAGGGATCCTTATAACTAGCCATTTCCACATATCCTCTGAAGCTGACGCCTGTTTGAGCCGAACTTGCCAGGAAAGCAGCACAGAATCACCGTTCGTCTGATATCTTCCAGGGATGGGTACCGCGTTGCATAATGCGCGATTCATGAGGATTATTGGAGTCCCGTGAAGGTTTCTCATCTCCTCCCGGGACTAACACTCCTATACCCGGAGTTTGGAGTATCAGATATGGACCATTTATCAGCAATGAGAAGGAAATGAGTGAGCTGTGTTCGGCGGTGGACATGGAGTCGCATCGAGGCGACCTTGTTGTGAGAGGTTGAGACAATACAATGACGAAGCTTATCAGACATGAGGGGCTGACAGGTTGATTGGCGCCACGTCTTGAGGCCGGAATGTACAAGAAAATAATAACTACACATGGCGGTGAAAGCCTTATGGGCGGCTTCTTAACAGCCGTTTGGTGATTATTTTGTTTGGTTGATCGGCTAGGCGTCCGTTCTCGTGACCAGCGTGACCGCCCTGCAAGGTACCTGACCAATACCCAGGCACGCACTCATGTGGCGGCGCAGCGTCTATCCAATCCCATGCCAGCTTGCCCCAAATCCTGGGGGTTTCTGCTACATCCGCGTCCGGTGAAGCTCGGTTCCGGGCGTTGTACCTTGGCAGTTGCTTGCCCATCCGTTTCCGTTATCAACCTCCTCTTCCTTCCTCTTCCTCTCTTCCATCTTCTTCTCATTATCCATCTGTATCACAACACCACACTCCTATCATCATCACAATGAGGATCTCGGCTTCAACCGTGCTCCTCGGGGCTGCCTCGGCCGCGTCGGCAGCTTCGTTCCAGAACCAGGCCCAGCATGTCCTTGCCGACAACTTCCACAAGGCCCATGACGCCATCAAGCCCGTCGCCGACTCGTTCGCGCACACCACTCTCGAGAGCTTTGAGGAGGCCTTCAATGGCATGAATTCCCAGGCCAAGGCCCTTTGGGACGAGATCAAGCTTCTTGTTCCCGAGAATGCCTTCGATAAGCCTACCTGGTTCAGCAAGCCCAAGGCTGCTAAGCGCCGTAAGGACTGGGACCACGTCGTCAAGGGCGCCGATGTCCAAAATCTGTGGGTGAAGGGCGCCGACGGCGAAAAGCATCGTGAGGTTGGCGGCCAGCTCGATAACTTCAACCTGCGCGTCAAGTCGGTCGATCCTTCCAAGCTCGGCGTCGACAAGGTCAAGCAGTACAGCGGTTACCTTGATGACGAGGCCAACGACAAGCACCTTTTCTACTGTAAGCCAACAACATTTGACTTGCCCTACACAACAAAAGTCATTGCCATGCTAACTTCAATTGTCCAGGGTTCTTCGAGTCTCGCAACGACCCCAAGAACGACCCCGTCGTTTTGTGGTTGAACGGTGGCCCCGGCTGCTCTTCGCTTACTGGTCTCTTCCTTGAGCTCGGCCCTTCTTCCATTGACAAGAAGCTCAAGGTCGTCAACAACGAGTTCGCTTGGAACAACAACGCTAGCGTTATCTTCCTTGACCAGCCCGTCAACGTCGGCTACTCGTACTCTGGCAACGCTGTCAGCAACACTGTCGCTGCCGGCAAGGATGTCTACGCTCTCCTTACCCTCTTCTTCCACCAGTTCCCCGAGTATGCCAAGCAAGACTTCCACATTGCTGGCGAGTCCTACGCTGGCCACTACATCCCTGTCTTTGCTTCCGAGATCCTGTCCCACAAGGACCGCAACATCAACCTCAAGTCCGTTCTCATCGGTAACGGCTTGACTGATCCTCTTACCCAGTATGAGCACTACCGCCCCATGGCCTGCGGCGAGGGTGGCTACCCCGCCGTTCTCAGCGAGAGCGAGTGCCGCAGCATGGACAATGCCCTCCCTAGATGCCAGTCTCTTATCCGTAACTGCTACGAGAGCGGCAGTGTCTGGTCGTGCGTTCCTGCTGCCATCTACTGTAACAACCAGTTCATCGGCCCCTACCAGCGCACTGGCCAGAACGTCTATGACATCCGTGGAAAGTGCGAGGATGATAACAACCTCTGCTACAGCGCTCTTGGCTGGATCAGCGACTACCTGAACCAGAAGGATGTCATGGACGCTCTCGGTGTCGAGGTTGAGGGCTACGACAGCTGCAACTTCGATATCAACCGCAATTTCCTCTTCCAGGGTGACTGGATGCAGCCCTTCCACCGCCTTGTCCCCGGCATCCTCGAGGAGATCCCTGTCCTCATCTATGCCGGTGATGCCGACTTCATCTGCAACTGGCTTGGCAACAAGGCTTGGAGCGAGGCCCTTGAGTGGCCCGGCAAGAAGGGCTTCAACAAGGCCGAGCTTGAGGACCTCTCTCTTCCCAAGGCCGACAAGGAGTACGGCAAGGTCAAGTCCTCCGGAAACTTCACCTTCATGCAGATCTACCAGGCTGGCCACATGGTGCCCATGGATCAGCCCGAGAACTCGCTTGACTTCCTCAACAGGTGGTTGGGCGGTGAGTGGTTCGAGCAGTAAGCGCTTCATGGCGTAACAGGAAACCCGCAACCGGAAAGCGGATCTTATGAGTGTATGATGGATAATGATCGATAAGGGATTGGTTTGGATTACGACAAGGGCATGTGTATACATCATGGTGAAAGGGGTCCTTACGGATAACTTGGCTAGTGTCAGAGAGCTTGCGTCTGTTTGATGGTTCAGACAGGACACAGCGTGGCGTAATGGACAGCACCCGGCAGAGTTTGTATACAGAATGGGATTTTGTTTTCGTTATCAACAGCTCGTCACAGCGAATATTTGAATGTTGTATACTATCAAATACTACTCCGAAGTTCATGGACATCGGTTCCAAGAGCCTATGTGATGAACCGATGAAACAATCAACATGGTGAAATATGTACAATGACCGCCTCCGATCTTCGAAACTGGCATGTCTTGTCTTCGAATCCTCAAGGCCTAGAACTGCATAACCAAACACTCTGCGTGATACGTTCACTACTTCATTCCGTAACTACCTATTGTTCACGATGTTCGCCCGAGAGGCTGGCGGAGACGGGGTTCAATGTGAAGAGTAATTCTACGTAACCACCCCCAGCCAAAGGGCAAGCAAACCCTTCCTTTAATCTTATATATAGACGTGCGTGTTGAACTCTGCTGCCGCCTGGTGTCCATAGTGGCAATTGTTCTTCCCCAGCAGTAGTTAGTCGTCTGCAGTGGCTTTCCAGATATTCTAAAACACTTTTCCAATACCTGGCTATAATGATGAACCCATAAACCTCGGTCTTATGAGGAACCAGGAGGCAGGGACGACCGAGGAGTTCGACTCCTCGCTCTTTCCCAATTGCTCAGCTCTCCATCGCTCCTTCTTGTATACCTATCCTCCGACCGCCAATCTGGGGAAGGAGCGACATGACGGTAGGTTTGAGTCGCAGTGTGAGAATCTTCATAATAGGTAGGGCCATGCGCCCCACAGGAATGAGAGGAGCGGCTACATCGACAAAGATAGAGGTGGCGGGCAGTGGACAGCAGGCAGAAAGTCAAGGAAAGTTGGTTAGATGGAAATATCATATCATTCTGCTTTACGATATTTCTTGAGCGACCCAATAGCTCGAATTCAACATAACTTCAACCGGACTCTTCCGTCTGACGGGCCTAATCAAGAGGAAAGGGCACAACACAGCATGTAGGCAGAGGAGAGAAGAAAATAACAATGTTGGTGGGTGAGTGGGTGGATTGGGTATGTTAAATGAGAACTGAACTCCGGGAAGTCTAAGCAGCTAATACAGTAGTGTGATGATAATCCAATGAGCCGGAATCAAGCCAAGGAAGAACCTAAACCATGAATGAAATAGAAAGGAAAGACGAAGGAGAAGAATATGAAGTGAATACAAAACAGAAAGAAGGAAAGAGAAAAGCAAAAACGAGGTATCATAGTGAAGGTGTAGTAACTAACCAAAAAGAAAACAAGGTGAAGTGGTAAGAATGAAGCAATTCCCATGCAACCTCTAGTAATACACTGACACAGTTGAAGAAGTATTCGCGAGTTCTTTTGTTTCCTCGGTAGAGCCCATAATAGAGTCGAGTCTTCTTTTGTTTTTGTCTCGCTCTGGCTTGGGAAAATGGAATGGTAGTGGTAGTAAACCTCCTATAAAAGAAGAGGCAAACAAAAAAGTGTGGGTGAAACAAACTCGGAAGGAAGAATGAATAACCAACAAGAAAAAAAAAAAAAAAGAAGCCCAATGATAAATGCTCTCTCTCCGTCTCCCCTTTCCCCCTCCCTTTGCCTTTCCTAATCATGTGTATACGTATGTAATTTCGCCGGTGCATCCTTTCCTAATCCAACCAACTCGATCAATCAATAATCATAAATGCATCTTTCCTCCCCATCCCCTTACTGTCCCAACCTAATGATGAGCAACCGCATGTGAATAAGAGAGGTTTTTGTATTGGTCCACAAACCCATCCAGAACAAATCCTCTCCCCTCCGACCGGGAGACGACACTGACACTCCTTATAATCTTTGGGCGTCCAGTAGGCCAGTGTCAACCAACATCGATGCCGATTGAGAGGGCTTATAGTCGGTATCTCAGACTTGCGGAGCCAATAATGAATGGGCCACAGACTGGCGTTCCGTGAGAATCTCGCGAACCCCAATCCATAAATTGCACCCGGGCTCAGCAGCGGCGGTGTTATGAGGGTAGGCGTCTCGACAACACCCCAAAGATAAGATCGATAAGGAGACACTATGCGTCAACGTCATCAGATCCTTTTGCGGTATCATCGATGTTGCACGATCTACAGCGGAAAGCTTCATGAACCGCTGGATCTAGGCCTCCACTTCTTTGCGCGCTTGACAATATCGGGTGAAGAATCCGAGAGCGTAGCATCGTTATCATCTGCCGGGACGACAAGCATGCTGCCTTGTTTCGGAGGCGGCGACGAAAGCCGAAGCAGAGAGATGGCACTCTATCCCATCGAATCTGCTGACCTTTCGGGGCTTGCGGGGCATGATGTCTTTCCCTTCTTCGATTTGGTGAACGAAGAAAATTTGGACGAGAACTTGTTCTTGAGACCCATCAGGCTCGCCTTCTTCTTAATCGTTTTGCCGTTGCCGGTGTCTTGTTCTGGTTTCAGATATTCCTGTCCTAATGTCGATCCGCTGCCATTCATGTGACCGTTTCCGTTAAACATATTATCTTCGTCATCGCTTATAAAATGATCGAGTTTTTCGTTCACTTGCAGCTGATCTCGGTCCGAAGACATTTTGGTCGCCTCAGGAATCGCAGTCGGAGAGTCTGGCGCTGTGACGGTCGTCACAGGAACACCGACAGATTTGTCCATCGAGTCCCTGCTGATGATGCTCGTGCCCTGCGTACTAGGCGAGAGCGGCATCTTGCCCGTCGTCGCGCTGTTTGCCTGCGAACCCCACTCTCCTGAGCAGGGTGCTGAGCTGCCTTCGGTCGCCTCACTGCACCGCTGACGGTTCGATCCGTGTAACCCGGCACCTCCACGGGAGAAGTCGGTGGTCGTAAGACTAGGAAGCACACCGTTAGGTCTTCCATTGAGGGCGCTCTTTTCTGTCGGGGGCTCCGAATCGCATTTCGGCGGGGGGCTATGTTTAGAGATGCCAGGTTGATTTTCCATCGTCGATCCTGCCGAGGGGAGTAGGAGTTGATTCTCAAAGTGACTGAGGTTCAGTTCCATTTCGTCAACGGAGAACTGTAGACCGGGCAAGATATCTGCCACGCCTCGGAACATAGGGAAGGCAAACAATTCCATGAATTTTAGCTGGGACCTGATCCGGCCGTCGAGACTCGTCGATGGCGGAGCGACAAGTGCCGTCTTTTGACCCATATCCCTCTCAATCTGAGTCTGCAATATGAGTTCGTCATTCAACAGGTGCATCCACTGTGCACCGATATCGTGTCTCCGTGCGACGTTACTGATATCAGCGCACTTGATTATAAGAGCGCACACTAGCACCCTCGCCTCATCGACAGCCTTCTCACTCCAACCGTCAAGATCAGGTTTTTGAGCTCGAAGTTTTTGCAAGTTTCCGAGTTTTGCCATGTAGTCGAAATGAAGGGCCATATCCGTAGCCAGGATACAACTGATCATCAACGTGCGCAGACGCCTATTCTCGTAAAATATCGGCCAATGTCGCTTGAGAATCTGGCAGTAGCTGGTGCTATGAAAATTCTCCAGTACTGAGCGATCGTTGTAAAGCTCCGCGAGAGGCGCTCGGGCCTCGATCAGAAAGCCGTTGTTGACACCGGGATGCAAAACATCATGACCAATGGCAGTAAGGAGGAGGGTGAAGGCTTCTTCCGGACCTATTGAGGGTGTCGCAGAGGATTTTGCGATTGGGCTTGTATGAGTACCGTTGACGTTTGGATAAGGGGGCAATGCGCCAATCCGGAGCAGCTGGTGAAAAGTTGCCTGTAGAACATCGATAACATGTCGAAAGTTGTGGTATGGCACAAAACCCATATAAGCAGCCCGACAAGCTTTGAGGAAATTTTGCAACTGCGTTGGCGAGATGCGAAATGCCTTTAGCTCCGGCATGGATAAGGCATGGTTTAGTGTAAGTTCGGCTGCGACTATCAGCTCGTCGTAGTCAAACTTGTGAGCATCGAAATGCCATGTGCTGATGGCACGGGAGATCTCAGCTCGCTTCTCTGGGCACACAGAGACATTGGCCTTATAGATCTCATCATCTCTGTCGTCCTCCGTGCTGCAGATCTTCTTAATCAGACTCTCCACCAGGTATTCGCGGAGATAGCCATACGGCCGGGTATCGTTGAACACAGCAATCAGCGATCGTTTTCTGCCCTTACGCACATCCGCCAATGCTTGTTTCCTCGAGAGAGCGTCCTTGTAAGCGTAATATGCCCTGTCTTGAATCACTGTGATGCTCTTAGCATTCAGGGGACCCGATAGGACTGCCTTGGCCCCAAAGTCGATACATTGTTGTCGCATCCTCGTCCTATCGGCCCCACTGACGTTGTTCATGGCGTCGGGTAATTGGATGAGTGGGACAGGTATAACCTGCTCGTAGAGATGGCGAGCACGAGCTTCGGACTCGATCTTCTTAAGTAACGAGAGGCCGTACGAGTTGCCATCGTGGCTCTCGTCCCTGCGTTCATTCGGAAACTGGGCCGGGAAGAACTGCTGGTAAGGGGTGTCTAAGAGGATAATCGTTGGTTGAAGATCGGCCTCGTGGTCTTCTTGGGGCTTGAGCCAGTGGGACATGCAGGCACCCTCAGTGCTGCACAAGTAAGCTGCGTCGAACAGTTAGCACAAAAGGTCGACATGAAGGATGGATATCAGCGGCCCCGCAAACCTTCTGGAAAAACTTCCAAAATGCACTTTACAGTGTCGGCAATGCATTTTGGTTCCGTCTTTGCAACATCCTCGTCCAAATACCTTGCGCCTCGTTGAATGCAGCGGTCCTCGGACACTGAGCGGTTGACGTATATAACACGGTAGTGGATGTCTTCCATGGCAACTTGTGGTTCCTCCATGATATCCATGTTGACTCTTGGTAGTGACCAGTCTCCTGCGACTGCACTTTGGTGCCAAAAAAAGATGATTGATCAAAACCACAACCTTGGATGCTTGGATTTCTTGCCGACGCACCGAAACTAGCCAATGCTTGTTTTAGCCTCGGGGAGAGGGACCCGAAATAGGCCAAGACGACTCCGACAGCGTTTGGGCGCCGATGCCTCCTTTGACGCGACCACTAATTGGTATAATTTTTGATCCAGCTTCTCTCTTCCGAAGGCGAGAAGATTGCGAGAGCGGTGCGATTGCGAGGGATGCAGGCCCCAAAGTCACAGCACGAGTTTCGAAAGTTGACTGGAAATGCTGGCAGGCGATATTTGCGACAATGAAATACAAATCTGGGATTGCGGTATCCGGCGAGTAGGGACGTTTCTCGAGGCGCTCAGGGACGCGAAGAGACTGCTAAAGGGCCGATCGAGGTCGAGTTGCCTGGCTGGTCGGAATTAGAAACGCGACGCACAGAAGGTCAAATTGAACAGAACGCCGCCGACGACGACATGCGCGTCTAGACAATTGTGCCGTGGATCGCGGGTAGTCGGTAATTGATGACATGTAACGGGTGGGTAGCGTGGTGGTCGTTGTCGTGCTTCAGGCGGACTGAGACTCGAGGGAAATTGGAAGACGAGAAGGAAGGATGGAAGAAACAAAAAGGAAGGATGGAATCGCCAAGGGCCTGGGAGGTGGCAGACATGGACGGGAGAGAAGAGATAGGGGAGGGCGTGGAAGGAGTTTGGAACTCGCTGCTCTACAGTGAGAGGTGCTAACGGTATGCAGTATCCGTACTCGGTACACACACTGGGTAGGTAGGCAGGCCAGGCAAAAGGTACAGGTGCATGTACCTTGCTGTGGAAGTAGAGGGCAGGTACCTCTGGACAATGGGCAAAGAATGGGACGGGACCCGAGTGTGGGTGACAAGGCCAGGTACCTTCCCTCCTAGCTCTAACTCCTACCAGGCCGAGGCAGCGGATAGCGGGCGGGTAGGTAGCAGCAGGCAATGGACGGCAGATTATCAGGAAGATGGCAAGTGCAAAATGCAGGCTCCGGTCATGGTCCCATGCTCCTATGCTCCTTCGAGGACGGGAATCCGAACTAGAGGAAGGGGAAGGGGAAGGAGACGGGAAGGAACCTCAAGGCAGCGTCCATCCAACCTGAACATGAACCTTCAACAAGGGGGGGCCGGGGCGATGCTATACGTACATTGGACAGGAGATGTTTGTTGGTCGATATTGGCTGCCACGGTGGCAGTGGTTGGAATATGACAAAGACAGGGAGGCCGGCGACGAAAGGGAAAAGCCACGGCCCCAATGGAGATGTTGTGGTTGCTCAATTGGTAACCGCAAATGTAATAAGATGGGAGAGGCTAGACCCGTTCGCTCTTGATAGGCATGGGTTTCCAAGGGCGGGGTTCGCTTCTTATACCTACTCTATCTATTTTTTTCCAGGTTGCTGGTCTTTGGTCCAATTGGTTTTGGCTTGGGAGCTGGGATGACGCGGGAGCCTGGCGACCGAACACTGGTAGAAGCCGGCATGGAACCCATCCAGCGCTGCACTAACGCTTTCGTTTCATCCACCGAACCTGCGCGGCATGGCACTCGGGTTGGCCGATGCCCGTGGATCGGCGCCCGCCAGGCCTATCACGTCAAGATCAAAACAAAAACAAGAAGGAAGAAAAAATTGCTGAAAAAATGCCCACACATTACTTGGCGAGAGCGAGGTGTGCGGCGCGCGACAGCTTTTGCAAAGGGAAGCCAAGCAAGGTCGATGTAGGGTCAAGTGTCGCCAGGTACCACAAGGTGACTTTCAGATTGGGGGGAGGGGGGTGGTTGAGTGCTGGGTGGAACACAAGACGGAAGGGGGATTTTGATGGTGGATATCTGGATGCAGGCCCCTGTCCCCCTTTCTGAGCCAGTCAGGCTCGGCCAAACCTCAAGTGAGGAGCGAATGGGAGGATGGCAAGGCGGGCAGAGCGCCAGGGGGCCGCCTTGCAACGGTTGGGGAAAGATGCTGCGCGAACGGGAAAGGTATCGCTGGCACGACATTTCAGTGGCCCATCAGCGAACAGCCCCAGCTTCTGGCCGTCTTCGAGAAAAATCATCGAACGCGCTAACGCAGCCCACGATTATTTGTGTCCTCTTGGTAACCCTCCCGCCCACCCGCGCGCACAGCAACGCACCATTGAAGGCCTACCTGAGGCACCTGAAGCACCTGAAGCACCCTCTGCAGCATCCTCTGCACCCTCACAGTACACGACTCGACGCATTCTTGTCTGCGAGTGGACGCACCACAGATTGTCATCTCGCCGCAGGTCCCACGGCCGGGTTTCCTCTGTAGTCAGCGAATCCCTTTAACGGGACAAATATATCATTTTCGCCAAGACCGCCCTTCTACCTACAGTACTTGGGGACTTCTAGTAAACTCGCCAAGCCGATTAGCAGGCTTGTCCATACAATCGATCGACGATGTTAAAAGTGTCCTTTTTGCTAGTAAAATTAGCGATTCTACATCGTCTATTAGGGTATTAAGACAAATTTACTAGATTGCACCGTCTTTGAGCCATTAAACGCAAATATTATCAAGTCTATATTATTATTATTGAAATAGATTTATTGTTAATTCTAAACTCTATTAGGGATCCTTACCGTATTAAAGACGGCGACCCTAACCCTACCAACGTTAGTAGGAATAGGGTCCCCTATAAGTAATAGGCTACTAAGGCAAACTACTTACCTAATTATATAATTTATCCCCGCCTTAATAAGCTAGAGTTAAATACTAACGATAATAAGGGTAATTTTATACCCGACTCTAAAAACGAGTACGATTGTAATAACGATAATTGCAACGAAGGTCTCCCCAAACCGCTAAATAATAATACCGTACGGGTCGACGATCTACTTAGCTTACCGCGGGACAAACGCTATATCTACCAGTTAATAGGCGAAATTCTTAATAATATACCGCTCAATTTTAATATCGATATACTGTACGAACCCGAGGGGTTAAAAATTAACTTCATTAATACGTCCTACTTCCCCTTCAAATAGGTTCGTAATAACAGTAATACTTTTATAGTGCAAATCTACCCTAACGGTACGCCTATTACTATATTATTAGCCTTTTTCGAATATTTTCCCCAATATATAATTAAACAATAAATAATATAGACCAACCTTCGAAAGATCTCGTTGCCGGGAGAAGACAACCCTTATACCCGCGAAAATCGCTAATACCCGACTTATACTATAGAATTATACATTATATTCGCTATTTTACTATACATTAGCCTCTACGCAAAGGCAACCCTCCCGTCGTATTGGCAAGAAAAAGAAGGGCGCCCGAATTACCTAATCCGCGGCTAAATGCCTTTCCTACGGTTCGAAATACTTCTAAAGTAGTTTTACGTATAGGATCCCTTTCAAAACTTCAGTTTGTAGGATAAAGTATACAATTTTAACAAATACGTTCGAGAAATCTATTTTAAAATGTAAACCCCGCCGTAATACGTCGCTATTAACGAGAAGATAGTAAAATATATTAGTAGAAGTATAATAATAGTTCATATCCCTAATAAATTAATACTACGGAGTATTAAGTATTAGGTCGCTACGGCCGGTAATTACTTCTTTAATTAGAAATAGTATAATAACGCGGCTAGTATTATCAATTTGAATAAATATATATAATATCTTCTACTAAAATCTATTTATTAAAACGGTTAACTAATATATAAATTAGAGTAATCTCAAACCGATTTAAGTACTCGTAGTAGAACTAGCGACCTCTTTATTCCATCTACCGCGCTAATTAATTTATTACATCTTTACCGATAACCTTTTTACTACCCTCCCTCTCGCGTACTACTTTCGTACGAAAAATATTATAATTACCGGTACAATATACTCGAACCATATAATACCCTAATTTTTAAAACTTTAAGAGGATAATAATAAAAAAAAGAAAGTCCCTTTTAGGGCGCTATACCGAATCGTATTAGATATCCCGACACCGAAGTCGAAAAAAGGCGAAAAAGTATAGCCAAACCCGGATTAGGATAGTAGAGTAGTCTTCTTATATATAAAGGATCGCTAAATAGTAAACTTCTTATTTATATAGTTTATAGGAGACGAATTTCGTATATATATTCACCGTCGCCGCTCAATATATAAGGGCGCTATAAAGGATTACTTTGGCAATAAGGGTAATAAGAAGGTCTAGATATTACTAGTTATCTAATTATATAATTGTAATATAAACAGCGTTAATATCAGTAACCAATTTTACGCGTACAATACGTATAGTTATCGTTACCGCCGCGGTCTATTTATAGTATTATTTACCAACTTCTACCTTAGTATATTACCTATATTTGATTTCTTACTAGATACTATACTAATAATATATTATTTTTATCTAGAAGTTATATCGGGCAACCTCTTTTTCAATTGGAGGGAGAAGCTATTCGGGACTCCTTTTAGATAGAAGAACTAGACTGTATATATAGACTTTCGAAGTTAATTAATCAACGAAATCTAGGCATTTTACAGTAAACCAACAACCCTCTACCGCATTTTACCAAATAAATCCCTAATGTTAAATATTAGGGGAATTATTACAATTTAATATAAAAGAAGACGATAAGGAAAACGAACCACCTATATAATATACTCCTCAATACGATGTAGAGATTCGGTCGCCCTCAGAACCAACTCCTCCCCCAATATATTGGATAAGCAGGGTACAAAGCGAACCTTAACGTTTTTACGGTATAATACCTACAACATCGCGGTCTGTAAGCGAAATCGCTACTGGGAAGCCTACAAGCGTTAAACGGATTTAGGAATAGCTTCACTTAATTCAAAATATATCGAAATTATTGGCTCGCTTCTAGCTTCCCTGCGCTAAGGTATACTCTACATCTAGTATAATGTTAAAATCGCTATAAAAGGTGGTAAAATCAAGGTATCTGCATGGGTATAGATATTACTGTAGATTCAATACGGCAATCCGATTGGAGCTTGGCGAAAATAATACATTTGTCCCGTTAAAGGGATACGGTACGGTGGTCGAGGTGGTGGTCACTCGTCGGGTCACTGTCGCCGTGGCCGACCTTGACAGTGTGCGCTTTCCCTCTTCTTGACAGCTGGGCCGAAAACACGGACCCACAAGGGGTGCAGCAAAATTTGTTCGTTGACCATCATGATTGCGAAAGCGGATTAGCTAACCCCCGTGCCCCCGTAGAGACCCGTCCGCCGTGGCCCGTCTGGGCAATTGCTCTCCGTGCAGCCGCTTCGAGTTCCACGGCCTGGCTGTGGTCACTGGTCGTCTGGGAGTGGTCTGTGTGGCCCTGGTGGCCTGCGCTGCACGGCCCACTGTCACATCTTGTTCTCGAAGGAAAGAACATTCTCACTTCTGTTGGCCTTTCAGATGGCTGCGACACTCGATGTGCGCAACCTGTGGACTCGATTGTGTGCCCGTTTTGCGGCAGGTACGACAGCTGGATCATCTGGATGCCCAGACGTGCCAAACATGCACAACCCAGTCGCATCACCAGGGGCAGTTGTGGTGTTTAATCAGAAGGACCACTAGCGCTGCCAAGGATTGTGGTCATCAATCATCGACTTTGTCAAAGCGGAAGGAACCGCACGCGTCCTAACAACACCATCTCTACATTTGCGAGCAAGGTCAGGAAGTTGTGCAGCATCCCGATAGACCAAGAAAGGAATTGTTTTTCGCTGGCTTTGTGGACAGGATCCCGACTTGGCGCGGGACAAACAGCACCCGACAGCACCGATGCTGACGGCTCACAGGCACTCACAGGCACTCACAGGCACTCACAGGCACAGCTATTGATCAGATCTCGGTGCTGGTCCCAGGCAAAATCGTCGGCCGGCGTCTCACAGGAATCCCGCTCAAGCTACACACGCACCGACATCCAACCTCGCCAACCTGCCATCGAATGTTGAGGGCGTCCCAATGCGGACTGATCTTCGGAGTCGGCGACCTCGGGGCGACCTCCACCACGCGCCTTCAGCTGTCTACATGCACTTAGACATTTCGCATAGTATGTACTATATCGGCCACATTGACACCTTGATCCTCCCTGTCTTGCCCGTTCCCAACCCAGTCCTTATAGGCTCGTATATGTCACAGTGGCATGGGTCAAATCTCCAGGCCTTCGCTTTTCGTGCGCGCAAGTTGCCAAGGCATGGATTGTCTTTGGCTTCTCTTTGGCCCTTTGCTGACCTGGCGTGCCTGGGTTTAACTCGCCTCGGAAATATCCACCTTTAGTCCCTCACAGGGCCCAATATCATGTAGATTAGAAGGTTGGGTAGAAATCCAGCGCTGTTTTATACGGGTACGAGTGCATTTTACCTCTCTCGACCATCAAAAGAGGATCCAGTCTTTGGACTAAGGTAAGGTATTGCCTGGCTCCCTGGGCTTTGGGTTTTGGACTGTCCTTAGGCCCCTAGAGCCCTGCAAATGCTACGGCGTACATGATGTTCAGCGGTTCTCCGCCCCACTGTGATATGCCATCATCTCGGTGCCCGGCTCTCCATTTTGGTGGTAGGCGGGTACCTGTACCTTAACTCTAACCTCTAATCCAACACTGGGATCCCAACATCACCAGACATCAAACCACCATGTTTATCACGAACTATTGCACGAGGACAAAGTGCTCCATCGCCTGAAACAATAGAGAATCTCGCAGTGGCGGTGTGAAAGCCTGTCCACGGCGGTGGCTTCCACTTGTACAAATTTCATCTGCATTCAGCGCCTGTTACCACCTCCTCCACCTCCACCTCCAGGAAATCGAAGGCCTCAGAGGCTCAGCAGGTACCGGACGGAAAGAGGGAATAATTTCCAGTATCCCATCGTTGCCGTATTGAATGAACACACACGAATTGTCTGACCAATCCGTCATGCAGCCCGCCCACACCCCGCTGTCACCAATGCTACGACCTTCCTTATCAAGCTCGGCGCTAGATCTCGACTTGCATGACCGGGGATTAGTTGGAGATGCGCATCCTGTCCTGTCTCGCCATCCGGATCTTACCCTCGTCACTCATCCTTCTAGAAGCAAACTCTGGAACAGGCTAACCACGGTTAGGCTATTGGGAGGGTAGCAGGCACACACAGTATGTAATGGCAGGGTGGGTGATGACCGACAGAAGTGGATTGATTAGTCGTCTCGCCGAGGTTGTTTGAATTTGGTATAGTCGGGATCCGCGAGCGACAATCGCCAACCTTTACCCGATATTGCCGTTTGACTGTACAACTACCTCCAGCTCAGCCTGACTGACGACAGCCGCCCATCGACAAGCTGTTTCTCAAGCAGCATGCCAGGCATCTCCTCTCGCTTCTATAGCAGATCAATTTCAGGTGTCATCACCAAGGTCGAGTTGGGCATGACCTGTAATATACCTCTTATCTTCAAAAGTCTACCATGCCCTTTCCAAATCCGAGCTCTCTGCGTGCTCGGCAAACAGAGGAAAGCCATCGTTAACTCTGTCCTTCAACTTCCCAGGATGGCAATCAAAGACATCTCCATACGCCGGCCGATTGAGTTTGCCCGTTCAACCTCCCCGAACCCCCATCCTGGCCCTCGCTTCGGACATTGGTGGTCTTGTCAATCTGAGACATGCATCACGCTATGCTGAACGGCCTCGCAAGGAAGAGACAGACAACGGACCGAGTCCTCTAACTGACAGGACGGCGGACCTCACTTCAACATGCCACGGAGAATTTTTCAGCACAGCGTCGAGAAGTGAGTCGCCACGCTAACCCGTGCCACACAACATGATTCAGTCTGGTGTCTGTCGTGGACTGGACTTTTTTAAGGGAAGCCTGGTCGCCCTACCTATCACTATACGGATACTGACTTGACGTATTCGAAGTGCTTAGTGCCCCGCCCTTGCTGCGTACTACCTGACCTGCAAATGATATCGAAACTTTGGACTTGGATGCCCCTTCAAACAAAATTTGAGTTTCTCACAATGGCCATTCACGATATGGGTGTTTTGAAAACCAGCGTTTAGAAGATCTCACAAGCCACCCCCACCAGCTAGAAAAACCATGACAGCGTCGGATTTCAGTAGCACTTGACTAACACTCCATCTACATACTAGTTGTCACCTATCATCCAAACCTCGTACATAACAGACCTACCTACCTACTAATCTTCCCAAGTGGCTCCCTCCCAAAGAACTGTCCACTCCCCTCATCCCCATCCCTTCCGAACATGATTTCCTTTTCTGTTTCAGCCCTGTCGATCACCCTCCATATCCACTTGTTAGTCACTTCTGTCCTCTCCCAGTCTCACCAGTCTCCCTCCCAGGCCTCCCTAGAGGAAGCCAATGTGTAGTGTAGTTGTAGTGTAGTGTGCTTGCTGCCTATTCTGCCAAGGGTTGATGATCTACACCATATTAGTGTACATAGTCGACATCATCACACACACATCCACGCACACACAAAGATCTCATCTCATCTTGCACATCTCTCTCTTGCTGTTACACATCTTGTCACCGAGATTGCGGGTGATGGTGATCATTGCCTTGTCTCGGTTTTGTCTGTGAGTGAGACCACTCTCGAATTACTGGTGCGGTCCTGGGGCTTTTGAGTAGAAGAGAGTGTATGCATTTACAGTTCCACTTTGTGAGGAGCATCCGTTTGAAGGGGACTGGAAGTGTTGGTTAGAAATTGGATAAAGCTCATGTATGTATCTAAGTGTTGGTGGAAGATTAAACCAAGTTAAAGTTTCATAAACTATGGTTACACAGAACATATCCATCCTCAGATCGAATTCTGCACCTACACTACATAGCTCCCCGTACAGTGCCTCTAGGGATCTATGCTACATACTCCCTTCACTCAGACATCTACCTATCTTCCTCTTCTCCCAGCAACCAACTAAACCAAATTCACACACCTGAAACAATGGAACCTAGAGGTGACTAAAACGACACTACTCGCTCAAAAACCCACTAAACTTCATGACAATCTACACTACACTGGCGTGACTGGGACGCCGGCGTTCTCGGCGGCGGGATGACGATCGTCCCAGCTAGTGTCTTATTAGTGTTCTCGACCACATCCACTCTCCCACTATACCTCTAGCACTCTAGCAGAGAGTAACCGCACGATTCGACTACTAATCAACTATCCAGCTAGCTAGCCTATCTACATCATATAGGTACTTGGTACATTTTGACTACACTACGTTCTTTCATTCCTGTGTCCAGATTCTACACTAATTCGTCTCAGTGCCTTCGCACTCATGAAGAGCGAACGTATGGATATCTCCCATAGCTCCCATGTAGCTCCGAAGTCTTCCCCCACCCCCACCTAAACCACCGCACACTAACTAGCTGACTCCGCTATGTACGTTGATCACCACCGGCCCACCAACACTACCTACTGTGTACACCAGTCGCCAGTCACCGGAAACTTTCAGATCATTACAAACATCAGTCGGCAGTATCATCAGGCCATGATTCGATCCACAGTACTTATCTATTCCACTCATCCCACTCATCCCACTCATCCCTCTACTATGTATGTACCCCTAGGTCCTCCCGCCTCCGGGTCTCGAAATCAATCTCAACGGTTTCTCTTCTTCTTTTTTTTCTTCTTTTTCGCTTCAGACACACAAGCAAGGGATTATAATGGAACTGGTGGGTTCCCTCGTGAATATCATGGCCTGATATTCTTTCCCTAGTTCCCTGACTAGCTATTTAGCACCCGCTCAGTAGGTAGCGATCGTCATTCCCATTTCTTGAACGTGGGAATCGGAAATCTCTCCGAGTTAGCTTGTTCGTTGATGATGTAAGGGATCACGGGGACTTAAATACGCAGTAAAGTGGTTTATTGGATGTTTGTGGAGAGAAGGGGCCCAACGGAGATTTTCTTCATCTAGGTATCTGAAGAGGGCAAGCACGAGGTTTGTAGTGCACGAGTTTTCTAGTCACTGAAGCCATTTGGATGATGCCAAGTAAGCTGTGCATTAACACCATATGGCCGGACGCTTATGCTAATGTTCCAAAATTCCAAAGTGAGAAATACTTTTATTTCCTAGGTTCTTCCTTCTGCTTCTCTTTCCCAGAGCTCCTCTTTCTCTATCTCTGCTGCCCGAATAGGAAAGGGTTCCATCCAGGCTTCGCTGTGGACAATGTATGTATGTATGTATGTGGGTGTATGTATGTAAAGTTATGTGTGTGTATGTGTATGCATGTTATGTGACAATGCGCTTGTTGAAACGTCTAAACCAACCCATAAGACAAACAGAAACCTTTACCCGATGACCATGCACAACCGAAAATCATTCAACAACAGCGATCAACAAGGCTACCAAGCCTGTGACACCAAAGCAGGCCCACCACAGCGCCAACGCTGGGAGGAAACATGAAGGCAGGGTAAACACCAGACAGACACTGGGTGATGTCACACAGGGAGGTGTCGACATCTTCCCTTCTTCCAACAAAAAGGGTTTGTTATCTATCAAAGCGGATCCAGGCTGTTAAGAAACATCATGGCAACCGATTGAACTATGCTGCGGTCGCGAACGAAGCCGGACACCACTAGTCCGACGACGTATCGCCTCCTTCCGGCTTCTTTGGCGGTTCCTGAACTGCTGGTGATTGTCTTTGCTGCTCGTGATCGTCGACGTGAATCTCCGCGACCTTATCGTCGTCAATGTCGTCAACGCCACCATCAACGAAGACCTCGTGAACCTGCTCCTTGTGGTCCCATGTCAACTGCGTGATTTGGTCCATGGTGTCCTGGTCCTGTACTGACGGCGGCGGCGGAACATTATCAGTGAATGCCGAGTAATCGTCGTCCTGTGCAGCAGGCCCAATGAAATCCACAGCGGAGCCATATTCGTTGATACCAGCAAAGACAGAAGCTTCGTCGCCGGAGTTGTCGCCTTGTGCCACATCGCTCGCAATCTCGTCGTCCAAGCCACTAGCTTCGGAGCCGGTCTTGGGAATGTTGTCGAAGCTCCAGGTTGCGGGGAGAGCAGAGGCCATGCCGGACATGTTACCCGCAGCTTCATAGTTGGGTAGGTCAATGCCCTCATCCTCGAACTCGATGCTCTTCCGCACCTCAGGACCAGTAATCGTGCCATTGCTTTCCTGATAGGAGGGCAGTTCGGGGTCGCCATTTAGACCGCGGCCACTAACCGAACCAACTTCTCCTCGCAGGAGAATTTGACCTGCTCCGTTCGAAGCGCTCGGCGACCCACGAAGGGAGGAGCCATGACCGAGACGCTGGCCTTCCCCCGAGTCCAGCATTTCCTCATCATCATCGAGGGAATAGCGCTGGGCGACTTCCTCACACTTGGGACCGCCTAGAGGTTTGTCTGAGCGGCGACGATAGAACAGCAAGTAAGCAGCGGGTGAGACAACCTTGGAGGTATCGGCCACCTTGGAAACAGATGAATCTACTTCATGTTAGCATTCGCCTTGTCCGCCAATATCGAGGGCAAACCAAAAAGTCTTACCATTGAATTCATACCACTGATCATCAACGAAGTTCTTGGCAAAGGCAGTGTAATGGCCACCGCCCAAGCCGCCCCAATGATCATCCACGGCAATCAAATCATAGATCTCCTGCTTGCCGTCCTCCTTATCGATGACCCTCTCGTTCAAATCGAGGCCCTCGATGGGGAAGTCGACAAGAACATCCAGCTTATCCCGGCGCCAGCCAACGGAGCTAAAACGTTTGAGATGAACGACCAAGATATCTGGCGTCTTCCAGAGGTCGAATTTCTTGCTTGCGCGACGGTGCTCCTTACAGCGAGGGCAGTACCATGTATCTTGCTCGGACAAGATTTCTTCCTTCTCGAACTCGGCCAAGCAATCGTCCAGGCTGATACCGTGCTTCTTACGCAGCTCTCGTTGCCTCTTCTTGGCACCCAACGACGGGTCATTCAAGGTCTCGATCTTATTGTAAGTCCTGTTCGTGGAGGAGAAGACAGCATCGAAAGCGTCCTCGGACCAGTCCACAACGATGCCTTCGCCAAGACGCACAAGGGGCCCTTCCTCGGAATCGACACGGTAATCTTGCTCAGGAACCTCGATGGGTTGCTGGGCAGCCGCAGCCCGTTTTCTTAGTTGTTCCTTTTCAAAACGCTTCTTAGCCTTCTTGCCATAGGTGCGACCAGCCTTCATCTTCTTGTTCTTGCCTCGGGGACCGGCATTGGCTCCCCTAGGAGGACTAGCGATGAACCGATCCTGATTAAGGCGTCAGCACATTGTACCACGTTGGCCGAATTACTGGAGACACTGCGGTGGTTTGACTTACACTTCCCTTCGGCACATCCGAACCCTCGCTCGACTCATCGGCCATCCGTGTCACGGAATCCACCTGTTCCGAGGAAGCTTCTTCACTACCGCTTTCATCCGAGCCATCCAAGGCGTTCGGGCTGCGCATCTCCACATCCGAGGAAACCGTCTTAGGGGCCCTCGTGCTCAGTCTTTCGTGCTTGCTGGTCTCGTTGACGCTTTGCCACCCAGTAGGAACACCGCCATGGGACTCTCTGAAGTAAGACATCGCAAAGAGGTTCTGAAGGCTTGGATTCAGGAATACTGAAGGGTCCACCCACTTAGGCCGCTGCGACTTGAAACGCTTGAGCAGCACCGGGAGACTGTTTCCGTGCCTGGTTAGCTACGCTTGTACAGATCAACATACTCAAAGGGGTCGGTCACTTACGTTTGAGGAGCTAGCGACGCCGTTGATTTCTCGGCAGAACCAGTGTTGCCCATAGTCACGTCGACAATATCTTCCTCGCCCTCGACGGACTTGGCAACTACCTTAGAGTCCGCAGAGTCGATGTCTGATGCGCCGTTGACCATCTCGGGGTCCGTAGCCTCCGATGCCTCTTCGTCGGCAGTGAATTCCGACCACGTAGACAAGGTGGCAACCTTCTCGAGAATCTTCCTGCGGATGACATTCTCATCACAAGCCTCCTGAGGCGTCAACACAATGTAATGTGGCGGTGGGATGTCCTCCACTTTCTTGTGGTATCTAGGACCGCCCGCATTAGGGTCCATGCGATGTAGAACCGGAACAAGGAGACGTTCCGCCAGGGGATTCGACGCAGGTTGAGCGGGTTCTTCCTCGGCATCGTCCAGCAGCGACCTGTACGCCTGCTTCTTGGCCTTTTTGGCGTTGACATTGGTAGGCGGCGCTTCCACTTCATGGATCACTGCAATGTCACCCGGTTGAATCTCTTCGTTGATCGCCATCATGTCGTCGTACTGCTTGAAAAATTTGCCCTTGAACTCTTCACCTCCAACAAGACGCTCGGGGGGGACACCGACCCTCGTCGAAATGAACTCCTTGATGGCCTTGAAGGCGCTCGTCTTATCGACTTCTACAACGATTTCCACCGGTGGTTCGTTTAGGGGATAATACTTGACAGTGCGGGACCAAACGTTGCTCATTGGCAAAGGCAATGTGAGGTTGTTGAAGGGGTCAAACGTGATGCTGATCTTGTCGCACACAGGGCAATGAAGGGTTGACCTGTACATTCCGGTGAACAGGTCGGCAATGATTGAGTCATCACGCTTCTTTGTGATATCCCAGACCTTCTCGGCCATTTCCTTGATAGCAGCTGGGTTACCGATCATGTCATCCGTAGAGTCTGGCTTTTCAATGTACGGCTTTTTCTTGATGCGGTTGAGGTCTTCCTGTAGACCATCGAGCAAGAAGCCCAAGAATTCTTGGGAGTCCTGCTGACCATAGCCGGAGAAGGCGGGGGCATATCGGCCCACGATGCTTTTGAAGTGACGGGGCGCGACCGAGTTGGGCGCAGGATTCTTGTATATTTCATCCAACAGCCGCATGTATGCCATAGCAACGTCTCCGTTATGGGAAAGCGGATTGTCGGGATTGATCTCTTTCTTCGCCTCGTGAGTCAGGAAATACTTGGTCAACTCTTCAACGCTCCGTAGACATTGCAGAGCCGAATTCATGTAGCATGTATTGCCCAGGTTCTGCAAGCCAACGCACCCTGGCATACGACCAGACCTGGGTTGCACCCGGCCCCTATTAAGGACACTCGGGGGAGCCGGACTGTTACGCCCGCTGGCAGTACCACGGGCCTGAGCAACAATGCCGTTGCCAACGGTCTTGTTGCCATTGGCCACTTTGGTGAAGAACGTAGAGACGTAATCATCCCGGTCAACCTGTTCGTCGATGATCAAGGTTTGGTCCACAGTAAGGCCAACCAATGACAGACTCTTCCTCCCGTTGTAGTTGGGATTGGTTGTGGTATCCTCCGCTGCGAGATGATCGCGCTCCACGCCACGCTCTAGTTTGCTGAAAGTCTCAACATCCACGAGCATTTCCGGCCAGGAGCCTGGAGCCCTAGGTAGGAAGTTGGGTATGCTCGAGGAACGACCGGGAGAGTCAGGAGGGGTTTCCATGCCAGAGGGCTTCGAAACCTCCTCTGTGGCGGGGATTGTTTGCAGTCGCTGCCAGACCCGGACTTTACGATCCATAGGGACACCAGTCAACTCCTTGATTTGCTTAAGAAAGTTGTGGAAGGATGCAGATGCGCTTTGGACAATAATAGGCGGTGGCGGCTTCTTCAGCTTGATCTCCTGCTCGATGGGCAGAGGGCTTGCTGCCGACCATAGCCTGTGGACGGTGAAGACCGGGGGATGAAACTCAAACTGAACGTTGGGCTCGCTGGCGGCATCAAGCGCGGTATTGTGCGCTATCCGGACAATGGGAGCTTGTCCAGGCGCCAGACCATACCATGACAGCACCAGGTCCCATGCGTCCTTGGGAAACAGCTCAGCAGACTCTGATCCCACACCCGGCTTTAGCTTTACACACTGCTGGTCAGCGGAGTCGGTGAAGATAGCTTGAATGATATCCGAATTGTCCATCGGCCCAAGAGGCTCGCCTGAAGCCTCCTTGCTCGTAGGCTTCCCATCTGCGCCGAAAGCCTGGGCCTTGTTCAGCCATTGTCGTGATACCAAGTATGCCACATCTCCCTCTTTTGCGCCCCTATCATTGAAGGCCTTGAGAAGTGTTTCGATCGTCTTGATCTGTTGCTCGATAGGTGGGATATCTGCATTTCCTTTCCGTTAGAAGACTGCGCGGTTTTAGTCAAGACACGGGCAGCTGGCATGCTTACCTGTTTTCAAGGGCAGTTCCATGTCAGCGACAGGCACTTTTGTACCTCCGACGGCGTCTGCTTCCACGGGCTGAGGCTCTTTCACGTCTTGCCCAGACTGTCCGTCTTGCGGCTGGGCATCAGGGACCGTGAGCATATCCACGTCCTCCCGCGAGTCCACGTTCTCATACTCTGGATCCATGCTGGATGCTCTTCGTTTCAGGGGAGAACCGGATCGATGTGACTGCTCTGAAGCCCCACCCATGAGCGCACGGTGGGGCGTGTTGATGAAGGGAGACTGATTTCTCAAGGTCCCGCAATTGGCAGCCTGCAAGGTCGAGCTGGAGTCGAAGAGCTGCTCGGAGACACGGTCGTTGTCAACGGACAGATCGGCCGAGGCAGCGCAGGGTGAACTGGCGGCGGAATCGGCAGAGACGTAGTCGGTCGCGGAGCCAGACAGCGTGCTAAACTGGGTCTGAAGATGCGGAGGTATGCCTGATGGTGGTAGCGAGTCGCCGCGGCTGTATGCTGGGGTGTTGGAGGCAGAGGCTGAAGCAGAGGCCGATGTGGAAGTCGAACGTTGGTGGTCAAAGGTGTAGGCCGGGTCGAACTCTGCTTCTTGTTCGGTAGAGAGCACCACGTCTAGGGCAGTGTCGGTAGACCCTTCCTGTCCCTGCTCCCTTGTCGACTGGCGGGTAATCCTCCGTTTCTTTGAGGAAGACGTGGTGAAGGTGAGCTGCCTGTGCAGCTCGGAAGGCGCTGGGTCGGTGTGATGGAAGGTGGGAAGTGGGGGAACGGCGCGCGGTGGAGGATGCCGGATGGAGATCGGGGAGATCGTGACAACCCAGTGAGACGAGTCGGTAGAGTAGTCACGCACGGCACGGTAGAGCAACTCGGACGGAGCGCTGAGTGGTTGAGGCAGGTAAGACGGTCAGGTCGGGGACGAACTGACTGACTGACAACGACAGGAGCAAAGCCAGACAATAAAGCTGGGTCTGGGGAAAGCGAGTCGTTGCGTTAACGCTTTGGTGGTGGCGTCCGTGATAGGTTAGCCGTGGTGCATGGGGCGGACTGGTTGGCCCGCCAGTCTTCAAGTTTTTTTTTTCGAAGTGTCGTTTTTTTTCTTGAGTCCTTTCCAGTGGACTCTCGACGCCTCGATGGAACTCGTTCGGGCGATCGATCAGCAAAGGCACGCTGGGGCCGGAAAAGGCGACGGAGGCCAAGTAGCGGGAATCGGGTGTTACAGCGTGGAGATTTGTTGCGTCACGTCAACGGGAACCTGGTACCTTTTTGGGGGTGGCCAGAAAAGGTAGAGGTATCGAATTTGAAAGAAATTTTGACAACCGGTCTGTTGTCTCTTTGAGGTTGTCCTTGAGGTTCTTGCCAACAACAAGTGGAAGCGACACTCAGGTTTGGAGAGCGGATGATGGAGATTCTGTCCAATAAAATTCTAGGCGTTGTCTACCCGTGGGTTCTGATTTTTTTCTGCCGGAGCGGAAGCTGGGCTGTCCTATAAACCATGGTCCCGCTCTCACAGTCTCGTCGTCGTTGCAACCTGCAAGCGCAAGCGCAGTCGCAAGTGAACAAAATCGCGGTCGCGTCACAGCTGCCCTGCCCTGCCCCGATTGTAAAATACCTGTAAAACTGGTATAGACGCCCTGGCCGCCTTCCGAGCCCTGTGGAATGCGGGTTCCTGGGCAGGGGAAGAGCACAGGCACACACCCCGCAATTCGAGCACGCTGCTAGTGGTAGGCAGCCCAGGGGCGGGTAGCAGAACCTCCAACCTTGTCCTTCCTTCGCGGGGAGTGGTGTATTCCGAGCACGCTTTTCTCGGCGTGGTATTTTGCTGCTTCACCACCAGAGCATGGATGAAGGAGGAGAGAACGGAGTTTAGGAATTAAATGGAGACAGATGAATCAGGCACGAACGTCGTCAGCCTGCAGTGAGACACACCGCGAGTCAGGAGGTAGATGAAGTCAGCCATGAATCATTTCAGCAGACAGCAACTTCCATCCTCTTTATCCTTGGAGGTGCCGTATTATTCCTGCCTACCTTATCGTTCCTCAAAATGACGAAATAAAAGAGAATGATGGTCGTTGTTTCGACTATATACAAAGGTGGAAAAATAAAACATACATCACACCAAGCATGCGTCTTCAGTCCTGCTCTTAAAAACTTCACCAGGAAGAATGGAGATGATAGTGTGATAGTGTGATTCATTATTCTTGTCCCCATATCGTCCCTCACCGTTGTTTCATCCAGGGGAACTTAAGTTGCGGGCTTCCTTTGAAACATCTGCAAGATAGACTGCACCTGGGACGCTGGTTCCTCAAACTGAGCACAATCTCTGTTTGAACACATCATGGTTCATCACCACAAACACCACATCATCATAGTAACAACCGGTTTGAGTCTACCGTTATGGAACCTGTATTATCTATCTGCAAATAGTGGCAAGCGAATGCCTTTTCGGTTTGTCTTCCAGGGGAGAGAGCTCCATCCCACACATGCAACTGCCAACGCCTAAACATGGCAGACAAACGCATACTTTGGCACATCCATCTAGCAACAAACAAAGGTCTTCCATCACAGTTTTGATTCCCGGAGATTCCGAAAGCAAGGCTTGATATGGAATTCGTTGTCTTGCGCTGCTTGATGCTTCCACTTAAAGCTTGGAATCCAACTCCTCATACTCGCTCAAGTCCTTCACCGGCCTAGCAGCAGCGCTGACTGGCAGTCCAGCCTTGTAGCTGCGCACATCCTCAATAAGGATGGGCTTCGTGCCGTTTGACGACGGCGGCGCCGCATCCTTGACCACCCCGGTGACCTTCTCAGCATGAAGCTTCTTCCATGTCTCGGTGGCGGCGTCAATCTTGTTCTCGGCAACACTGTGGCCGTTAAGGTACTCCTTAAGACCAGCAACCTCCTTCTCCTCATCGTGGTCAGCCGCGCTCAGTCTCGCTTGGAGATCAGTGGCAGCCTTGGCTGAGGTAGTGGCATCAAGTTCCAGAGTCTTGACGAGCTCAGTGATCTGGGCAGTCGTCACGTCGCTCTTTGCCTGAGCCTCCAAGTAGATAGCGAGCTTGGCCCTGCTAGGCGACGATGGGTGGATGTAATACTTGAAGAACTCAATCATCTCCTCCTTGGTAAGAGGCTTGACGTGAGCAGCATCACGCTGGGCTAAGGAAACGGTCAGTATAGACTCTGGGTAGTGGGGTCAATCTCAGATGTTATGGACTTACAGATCTCGAAATCGTAATACTCGCTATGGATCTGACTCCATTGCTTGTTGGTCTCCTGGTCCAAGAACTTGGGCTTCTCAAGGCGCTTCACGATTAAGCTGCGCTTGTGAGCCTCAAATTGCCTAGGGTCCATCTCTTCGATCCACTTCGCCATCTTCTCCAAAAACAGCTCAATCCTAGTCTCCAAGTAAGGAGCCGTCTTCTCGCTCTGGATGAGGAATCGGAATCCGTAGGTTGTGGAAGTGGCACGTACTCCAGAGAATACCACGTATCCGAGTTGCTCCTTGGTCCTGAGTTGATCGAAGCACGGCTCTTGGAGTATCTGGGCCAAGAGCAGTGTCTTGGCACGGATAAGAGAGTCGTTCTTGTCACCGACATAGAGGAAGTATTCGATGCAGTTGTTCACGTTAGCGGGATCCTTGAGCGTCTTCTTCCAGACGTAGTTGGACCCGGATGGGAACACCAATGATCGCAGGATCGGCCACTGGGAACGCGGCAACACCCTCGGCTTGAGGGTAGACTCGACCATATCCGTCAACTTCAGAGCGTCCTCCTTGTAGAGGTTTCCGTGGATGTAAACCTCCATGTGCAGCTGAGCGAGAAGTTCTTTCCGGAACTGCCGGACGTGATCCGAGGTAATGTGTGGTAGTTCAGCCGCAAGCTCCTCGACCGTGTGGTCATGCTCGGCGGTGAGCCATTCCGTGAAGCCGCCAACCTGATACCAAGGGACCTGAAGCTCCCAGTTACGGTAAGCTCTGGTCAGACGTTCTTTGATGATATCAAATCTGTCGTCTCGGACCTCAAGATCCCGCATCGTAATGAGAACCCGTTCCAGGAGGAGGGATAACTTGTCATTATACCCAGATACCTCAACAAACAACCCACGGCTGTCGAGTGATACTAGGTAAGACAAGCCAGCAAGGTCGGCATCGTACGAAAACTCTTCCAATGCATCCTTGACGTGGTCGGTAAAGAGCCTGGCTTTGACAACGTTCTCAGCAGACGCGTGAATCAAAGGGCTCTTCAAGCTGACAATCAAGTTCGCCTTGGGCACCCAAAACGTGTCGTCCTTCTTATACCAAGTGCGGACAAGGTCGTCGTTTCGCACAATCCGCGGCGCAAGAGCTGGCTCCTTGACCTCCTTCCTTTCGACTTCCAGCTTTGTAGGAATGAACTGGTTCTTATGCGGGAGGTGGAGCTCCGGAATCCGTCCTTGATCGGAGATGGTGGCGGCCTTCTTGATCTCCTCCATAAGTTCGCTAGGAATCTTGGATAGGGAATACTCAGTCCCATACCACTTCTCCTTATGCTCCCATTTTCCAGGCACCTCCCGCGAAACGATGGACATACGGAAATTGTCAGGCCGCAAGCAATCAAGGCCCTTGCGGATGAGGTTGGCATCATATTTGCGTAACTTGTTAGTTCCGCTCAAGAGCCACTCCCTAGGCAGAGGCCGTTGCATAACTCCGGCTGTCTTGCTCGCGAAGCTGGAAGCCTGAGTCTTCTGCTTGAACTTGAAGTCAATGTCTCCCATGATCTTTTGCTCATCGTGGATCCATTCCTGGGGTCCTGTTTGTCTAAGCAAGGCAATGTATTGGAACACCACCTTGACAACCTCCTCATAGTTCTTAAGGCCCTGTATGTTTTGGTCAGCAACCCGAGTTAGATTCGCGGAATAAGGAAGGACATACCTCTTGTGTCAACTTGATCTGAATGTCAAACATGCCAGGGGAGCCAGGGCAAACAGTCCACGCACCAGCGCTAAGGCCATTAGCCCAACCTTTCGACTTAATATAAGCCATGATGCTGCCCGGGCCCTCATGGCCAATTAAGTGGCTGAGGTAACGACTTGGAAGCTCTTTGAACAAGAGATGCTCGTCTAAGAAGGGGAAGGTAATGTTGAGTTCTCGTGAATCCATTACGGGTTTGGCAAAGGTCACGACTCCGAGTTGCTCCGGCGTAAGAGGAGCTTCATCCGTCCACTCATTAGGTGGCAGATCTTTGTTCTCTACGTCTGAGAACAACTCGGCAACCCAGCCTTCAAGAACGTCGAGTGGTTCTCTTCCGAGCACGCACAGCTTCATGCGGTTGGCCGAGTAATGCTTCTGGTAAAACTCGATGAACTTTTCACGAACATTGACGCCCTTGGACTCAGGCAACACCTTGAGCGTTTCAAGGTTTCCAGTAGAGAAATGGCAGTACGGATGCTTGGGGTTCGAGATGGACTTGTCTAACTGGTGAAGCCGCCACGTATCGTTCTGTAGGTTCTTCTTGTTTTCGGAGTCCACAGCCTGGAGCTCCCTGTCAAGGGTATTGGCTAGAAAGAGCGGCGCAACGAAGAACTGAGCAAAACGATCCAGAGCACCGTAAAGGGGCGAGGGGTTGGTAGCCGAGAGCTCCTCATCATTGCTGGGTTTGGCAGACACCTCGAAGTAGTAGTTGGTGTGAGTTGCTGCAGTGAAGGCATTAGAGCTACCAGAATTTGTCGACAAATACTGGCTGTAGTCATTCTCGACCGGATACTTCTTGGTACCCATGAAAAGGAGCTATAACCAGAAGTTACCAGGGTTAGTAAAAAAAAACACATATATGTATGAACAAGGCGTGAAAACTCACATGCTCGACAGCATGGGCCATGCCGGGCATGTCATCTTCATCACTGAAGCTTCCGACATTCACGTCCAAGGCAGCACTGGCCTTGTCCGTCGTGGGATCATGCACCAAGAGAGCCTCAAGCTTATTGGGGAGACGGATGACCCGGTAGCTGCGATCATCAAGAGAGGGCTTCTCCAGTTGATCGGTGACCCGCTCAACAGCGGGTGAGCCCTTGCTGGGCGTATCTTGAGGTGAAGTGGACATGACTGAGTAATGACGCCGGTCCAGGAGGTGAAGAGTCGATGATCCGGAAAGGCGTTGGGTGTTGTGAAGTGGAGGAGAAGACAGATATTCAAGCTGGGTCTGAAATACAGCGGGCCCAGGAAGTACTGGCACGAAGCGGCTGACGACAGGGAGGCGAGAGTAGGGCGGCGTAGAAGAGAGGGGCGGCGTTGGCGTTGGTGGCGGTTGGCTAAGTGCCGTGGAGGAGGCTGTCCCAGGGGTCTTTAGCTCTAGGGTCCTGGGGCTGCTGCTGCTCCGGGGGCGGGTCCAGAATGGTGTCAGGGTCTGTGCGACGGGTGTGGACACGGCACCAGAGCTAGGTAAGGTTACCGGTAAGTTGGGTGCCAGTAAATCCGGGCTGGCGGTGACACTTCCGGTAGGACGGTACTCTGGCGCTTGAAGTCTGTTTCGGCTGTACGCCGACGCGGGGAGACGTGTGAGGTTGCGGTGGCACTGTTTGAGGGGATACGGGATGTTACCAGGTCCGTGTCGTGGTTGCGCAACGCGGTTTCGCGGGTTCAGTAGAGCTGAAGTAGTGAGGAGACGAGAAGTAGACATCCAAGTGGAAGTGATTGTCGACTCTTTATACCCGATTCTGCTGTCAAAGTATTTTGTTGTGGTCGACTCACTGGTTGACTGGATCCGGGGTTGTATCAGAAAAGGTGAACGTTGTTCAAACGAGCATCGGTTTCTTCGTAGCGATTTTATCCGTAGAGGTAGTCTGCGAGAACCTCGATGGCCCTACACTAGGGAGGTTGGGGTGATGACCAAGGACCCAGCGCCCGTGGGGAAGGAGCAGACGGCACGTCCCAGCGCCTGGGGAAATGATTCACGGACTAGATGTATAGTGAAGCACAGGAACCGAAAACCCACGATGACTTCGCCTGGCGTTCGTAGAGGTATGTATCACAACTCCTAGTCCGGGAAGAAATGCTGCCTGGAGTGGAAAGTAAGACGACATATAGTTGTGTTTCTCTTTAGGTAGGTTGGCTCGTTGGATGAGGGGCACGACAAAACTTCCCGAGGTACGGGTACCTCTACGTAACCCTGGGTGCCACTTCATCACGTTGACCATTGAGGTTTCACGCTACAGCTTCAATGTTTCCCCATGCGGTAAGAAGCTTTACATTTCGTCGACGCCTCTAGTATTCCGGTCCAAGGCGACACTTGTTCATCACGACCATGCCTTCGTTTGCCCGTCTGGGCCACAAGGCTTATCTCTCGCTGGCCGGTGATATCTCTCGGCTAACAACCTTATGCTGCCGGTTACGAGATGGATAGAGCAAGAACGATGAGCATCAGCTCCTTTGGCGGTCTTTGCAGAGCTGTGATATATGCACAGTAATCGAGGCTGCAGGTTCAACTTACGCGGTGGCCCGATCGTCAACAGTTCGGAGAGAAGATCATATATAACAGGATGACTGGCTGGGTGAACGAAGTAAGCTGAGCAGAGAGCCTGACATCTTCTGGCAACGACCTCTTTCCTGTTCTTGAGGGAGCAGCGAGAGAGTTTCGGGCTTTGAGAGGTGAAGAGAGCTAGAGAATCAAGATACCCTTTCTGGTTAGCATGCTTTTTTTTTTTTTTTCCATCCGTCAGTGACCTTGGGACCAACAAACCCCGCCAGCCCACCTTCCCGTTAACTCGACGTCAAGAGTTCACCAACACTGATTTTAGGGAAGCACATCAGATGGCAGCGATTCGAAGTTAAAATCCGAAGGGATCAAATCTACTGTGTATGGGACGAAAGACACGTTCAGGTTTCCCATCTTGAAATACTGGCTGGTGACACTTCACAAAGATACAAGCGGCACATCCCCTGGCCACCGTCGACCCGTTAAAAGCTGTTACCACAGGACGCACATTGAAGTGTCTCTCTCGCGCCATTCATCGTTTTTAACCCACAATGTTTCGTGATATGTGACGGGAGCCGCACATCTTAAAATAGATGTACGTAGAGTGAGATCCGATCCTGCACTTTCTCAAACAACGAAGTCAACCGCCCGAGTGACGACCCGCAACCTAAATGTTCCACTACGGGAATGTCTTGCAGCTGAATCATCAATGGCATTGTTGTCATTGTCCTTTGATTCGTACATGTAATTTTTTCTCTCGTTGTAAACCTCGCTATCGTCTAATTGGCTGTTCGCGTTGTCCAGTTGGATCTGTTGCCGTTAGACACTATCTTGCTTCAGCATATTTGAGAGAATGTTTTTCGAGAAGACAAATGATTGCTCTTGTGAAGAAGAAATTGCTGCTGTCAACCTGTCGTACATACATGTGGTATCATCAAACATGGCTAGGCTTAGGTAGTTGGTGGAGAGCATCTGAAAAGTTACCTATTCAAAGGATGTTACTATAGTCCTTGTGTACTCTCCGCTTGCCCAGCTCTCTTCACCCACAACGAGAGAAAAACGCTCGCAAGGCAGTCCACTGTTGTACGTAGCATTCTTTATATGCCTTGCCAAACCACAAACAAATCGCAAACAACCATGGTCACACACGCACATGCGAAATTTAGCACAAGCGCGTAACGGTACACCTAGCACAGAAACGCCGGGTAATATGTGATCAGTTTAGTTTATTCATCGTATATGTCATAGCATTTCACCAATCTAGGACACGGCCACTTGGGTAACAGAAGGTATGTGACAAGAATTGAGCAATTTCACTATTCGTCGGTTAGGTGGGAACGCTTGTAGCTAGCCAACTAACTCTCCTCGTCCCTCTGAGAGTCGGTCTTTTTACTTGTATCTTGCAAGTGGTGTATCTTTCAAGCTTCAAATGACTACAATACTACTATATCAAAAGCAATCGGCTCAAAAAGCTACATCAATATTAATCCGGACTTTGCGCATCTTCTAAAGGTCTTTGCATTTTATTATGTCTCTAAATACCTTCGGTTCTGATATTCGTGTCAAATACTGCGTAGACCTAGTAGAACCCTAACCCTCGTTCGAGTAAGTAAGTAACGGGTTACTATGAAGAAGAGTTGCAACGGAAAAAAAAATAACGATAATCCAAGATGATGAGTAGCTTCGGGTACCGATAGATAGCCCGAGTTGAGACGTATCGAATGAATGTTTTTGCGCTTGGTTTGGTTGTGTTTTGGTTGAGGGATTCCTTCCGAAGCTTGAAAAATACACTACTTATAAGATATATGTAAAAAGACCGACTCTTAGAGGGACGAGGAGAGTTGGTTGGTTGGTTGTAAGCGTTCCCACCTAACCGACGAGTATCCTACTTATAGGAATTTCCCCTGATAATGCATGTAATCCAGGCTGGAGGTTTGTATGTATTTAGAGGCACATATGTACGAGCAGGCAAATGCCAAGACCTTTAAGCGTATTAACGGGGAAATTTTGGAGTATTTCAGTGGGTCACTATAGCGGTCGAACGCTAAAAGTCCCCTAGAAAAATGTACTAGAAAGTGCATATCACACCAAGATGGCAGGCTAAAGGGTATGCATTTATGCATTTATGCACTTTCCTATACTAAATAATTGCGGCGGCCAGATCTTAAGCATTTAGAGGGCTTTATGCACTTTCAGGTACATGCATTATCAGGGGAAATTCCTGTATGGACTTTGCTTCCGCTCAGGTGCAGTACTATGTGTGGGCAGATTCAGGAGAGGAATATACCGATGGATCACATATGCGCAATATTAAGTTAGAATTTGTGGGGGCTGTAACTGAAGAGACCATGTAAGGTGAAGTAGGACTGAGTAGACTGTCTTGAGCTGCGTGGTTGCTCTCGAGACCTTCAGCCGCCAAGATATTCAATTTGTTCGGGATGGTACCGATGAAAAAAGAACGCGGCACGGATGTCACCCGTCAAAAGCCAATATTGCGGTTGCTTGTGATTTTGGTTATTCCTGTTCCTCGCGGCTCGGCGGCAACAGCAATCTAGGCCGCATGCAACCCTTTCTTCCCCGGCCCTAGCAAAAAACGAGACCCATGTCCTCCCAAAACCATTAATTATTGATGGATGTCTTGTCCGGATATGAGCCTCATCGGTGACCGGTCTAGGAGACGTGGGCGGGTGGGTAGACCTCCCCGGCGCCTCGGAGGTCAAGTTCAAGAGAACGGTTTCAAACCCCTTTAAGCCGCCTAGCGGCATGCAAACTCATCACACTTCCACCCCCTCTAACCGCCCATCAATAAACGGGCTATATGGCTATATCCCTGAGGATTTACGATGCGATCCATCACACCGAAGGCCCTAAAACGTCTAAAGGGACCGAAGACCCCATATTGCGCGATGCCACACCAGATGTAGTCCTTGCACCGCAAGGACAGTCGACGGTTAACAACGGAGGACATCGAGAACTCCCGTTTGCAGCCCGAGTTAAAATAATTTAACTCTACATTGGCGTGGACGCCATAGGCACATATATCCCGGTCCTCCGTAGGCATCATGGCACTCATGCGACCCTTCGGCCTCTCCCCGGCAAGGAGAACAATGACCTATGATCGTGAAGCTTATAAGCACTGCGGCCGATTTTAGACAGCGGAACACATGATCGTAACTGAAATGGATACTGAACCATCAACACTACTTCCGCGACTTGCGGGGGCAGTCAGCAGCTCGATGACCGTTTTGTCCACATGTGTGGCAGGCCCCGGTGAAAGCCTGCCGCTGAAAGCCTTGTGGCTGGCCACCCGATCCAGATATCGTGGCAGGACGGTTGGGATTGACCTCCCTCTTCCGTCGGCCAAGCGCAAACTGTGCTGCCTTCTTGCGCTCCTCGCTTCTCTTGTCAGAGAACGAGGATCCCGGCCTTGCCCGCTTCTGCCCCCTGGGATTGGCACCCTTTTGTTGGCCTCGGTCTGCCTGCTTGTTGGAGTCGGAAGATGCTTCACCCTCAGAGCGGTCATCATCGGAGTCTGAGCCTGAGCTATCACTGTCACTATCACTCTCGTCGTCGTCATTGCCGTCGCCGTCTTCCTTCTTCTTCTCCTCCTACACAGGCACGTTAGCGCGTGGGACCAGAATTGCTGCCCTATAAACAAACATGCCTTTTTCTTCTTCATGTTGAATTGGCGGAAGCGGGCGGTGGTGGGAACAGCGACGGGAGCGTCATCGTCATCACTCGCATTGCCTGAGTAGTCAATCTGCGCAAATCCAACTTGAACAACATTCAGCACCGGGCGAGCCCCGGCCTTGGGGGCGACGGAAGCCCCGGGCAAGACCCAGTGGGAGTCACCAAGCTCTGCAGCACGCTTTTCAATGGCAGCTTGTCGCTTCTTCTCTTCTTCCTCCAGCGCGGCCTGGATGGCCTTTTGATCAAACAATGCCTGGTCGGCCTCCGGGTTGGGTGTGCTCGTTTTCGATGCATGGGAATGCTTCCGGCGCTTTGAGGGACCCTCGTCCTCTGTCTTCGGGGTGCTGGGCTTGTCGGTTGGTGACGCAGTAGCAGCAGTAGCAGCAGCTCTCTGCATGAACTTCATCGTCATCAAGCGAGAAGACATGGTCTTCTGCGCCTGTGGCGCCGCCATGGTTGGCAGGTTCGTGGGAGCCATCGTGAGTGTGTGTAAAAATAGGCGCGCGGTAGCGTTAAGGATTGAATGGTGTTATCGTAAATGGTCTTGTAATCTGAGTCAATAGTTTGAACCACAAACTGTTCGGCGCCCGGTAATGCGATGAGGAGTTGGCCCGGCTACAACGATTTTGCGTGTGGTCGATGATGATCTCGCGTCACAGAAGAAGGAATGGTTGACATTTGACAACTGACAAAAATTCCCAAAGTCCGGGGTCGTCAAGGTGGGACCTCCCTACGGGCATCTTGGCCCCACTTCTTCTACCTAGCTTAACGGAAATGCCAGCTTGAGAGTCTGTGCACGGGCCACATCCCAGCTTTGAGCCGCACACCCCCATACCGATAATCTGCCGACAACAGCATTGGCCCACTGGCGAAGCTCACGGCAACTTCATCATACGTACCTGGCCCAGCTCTCGGCCGGTGCCCGCAGCGACTGACTCGAGACGCTCCCGTCCCGTCTCCATCCACAACCTCCTCCACCGAACATCCACCATGTACCCTTCCAGATTGCGGGCAGCCCAGCAGCTGTCGCGCCAATGTGCGCGCTCGTTTACTACTTCCGGCCGTCAATTGTATTCGTCGTCGACCGTCCCGGCGCCCGAGAAGAATGGAGAGAAGACTGTCGAAATTACGCCGACTGAACCGGCCGCCGTCGTGAAGCAGGCTCCCAACCGCGCGGAGGTCTGGTCCCCGAGTCAGAAGCCCCGCTCCGAGGCCATGACCGGCCCCCGTTTTGAGCAGACCAACTTTGATCTCCAGGTGAGCTACTACGGCCTCCGTTCAGGAACGAATCTCTGCGCAATCGCAATTCGCAACCAAGATTCCGGGCAAGACAGGATACATCAACGTTTAAGACACTTGCTAACTCAAGTTGCAAATGACAGCCTCAACCATGGGCCGCCATAGAGCTCATCCACAAGCAACCTGTCAAGTGGGTGCATGAGCGTATCGTCGCATGCGATGGTGGTGGTGGCCTTGCCGGTCACCCCAAGATTTATATCAACACCGACAAGCCTGAGATTGCCACCTGCAACTACTGTGGACTTCCTTTCGTAAGTTCACAACAGGCTGCGATTGTCTTGGATTGGATTTATAACTAACGACGTGATATTCCAGGCAAATGAACACAACCGCAAACACCTCGAGTCCCTCCCCCAGACCTCCTACCCCCTTCAATAAAGAAGAGCGAGCCAGCCGCAGTCTTGTTTACGTTGAGTGTGAAAATGTACCACGGTTCCAGTCCGTGATGAAGGTCAAACAGGGATCTGTACATACAGAGCTGAATAATGACGGAATAGAACTTCTATCGCTTCAAGGGGCACGAGGCAAGCCCGTACTGATTCGCTTTAATAGACAACTACAATGCAATCTCATGAGCCGGTACGCGCATTCTGTCGACTTGCTGAGGAAGTTTGGTTATCGGCTTGATTTACAACCCCTTCAGCGAACATGGGCACCCCGGTCGGAGCACGCACACACTGTCTAAGTGACATATCCACTACGACCGTATTCCTCCGCCTATTTGTATCGTGCCGGGGCTGAAGTTGTTTGTCGAAGAACGTCCGACGACACCCAGTATGCGTTTGAAGAACAGGTTTGGAAAACAGCCAAAGGGGCGGGAAAGGAGATGCCGTAACAAACTTGAACGACGTTCATTCCACCGTGGCTCCGACTGACTTTCACCTCCAAAAATCCCATCACTCCCCGGTTCGTCCTTGATTACTGAACTCCAACCTTCAGGACCTTTATGGTGTGGAAAGCTTACACAAGGAACCGGTAGATATTCAAGCCACCTACGTAGGTGTCATTTAGTAAATCGGTTCGCGTGATGAGGAGTGCAGCGTGAGGCTGATACCAGCAAACATTTAATTTCTATCTGGTCCGGCGGACCTGTCCTCAGCTCGTTCTAGTTGCATATTGACATTATCTCCATGTCAACGGTTCAATTACAACCGCATGTGAGATGAACAGGGTTTTTACTCAAGACTTTGTGAGCTGCAAGAGCTTTACAGCTCTTCTCAGCTTTGGAAGACTTGGCCACCGGGAGGGCAGTGCAAGGACCGGGTGTCACCGAGCGGGCGCCAAGGTACCCGCTAGTTGTTGCTAAAAATATCATCGGCCCCGACGGACCGGGAGTGATGGTCGGGACATTACGTCCAATTGACACCTATCGGACCCGTTGGGCTTGACCGGGCGAGGACCCCTGAAGTGTGCATTCAATCCGTCAAAGTTTATCTTGGTAACACACCACCATTTCTGTACATCGCCCGCCAGTTGCCAAGTTCCAACACTTCAACACCCAGCTTCTTTAACGGTTATTCTCGTACATATGTGATTTAAGATTCGCAACTTTCAAGGAAGGGCACATCGTTGGGTTGCAGACCACCATGATGCTACCCCCATCAATGCATCCAGTCGGACATCCTGAGAACAGTGAAGTTTTCTTTATTGAGGCGCCAGAAGATCATCAAGTCCCTAAAACATGGCCGCATTCATCCGCCGCTCCCACCTTGAGGTTACTCTATTGTGATATCTGTTCCAAGGCGCACATGCATTTCACCGTCCAATGACCATGTCTTGCAACTTTGTTCTTCTTCAGCACAGCCGGCTCGGTTGCCGGGAGAAAAGTCAGGTCCTTGTCGAGATAATTCGAACTACGATATGAACACCATAGTGATAACTACAACCAACTTGCGCCTTGGAGCCAGTTGCGGATGTATTTCAAAGGCTCTGTAGGTTAATTTAGACAAAGCCAAGGATGCGGCTTGAAAGGCCTTTCTACGGATCTACACTCTTCACGTCTTTGGAACCTCGAATAAAGTTAGGCTCAAGGTCCGTTCCCGTCTCTGCCTTTGTTTCCAACAACTAATCTCCGTCGTGCATCTAATGCTCACGCTCACGGCATCGATATCGGTCGGTTCTCCCGACATTGTTCTGCCCCCGCCTTCAATCAGCAAGCTGAACTGTCATCAACTCATGGCACCTTGGCCTGAGAATGTGATGTTACCCACATCCAACCGGTTGATAGAGTACACTTTGTGAGAAAAGTGGGATTCAGCACGCGGAGCACACGCGGAACACAGCCCCGCGAAGAGACCCCAGGATCGCCCAGTGTGGCAGAAAGTGGCATCTTGATGACCCGTCCCCTGCTTTCGTCCAATCCATTGGATCCACCAGCTGCACCTTGCGAGGGGTGGAGGCCATCCAAGCAATTCAACACCAACGGCCTGCCCTGTTGCGGATCCTTGGAATCTTGGGTGCCTGTAACCGAACGAACCCTTTTCGTCTCATTCTTTTTTGTGTCCCTTGCTCCACAGCTGCTCCTAGCTCTGACATCAAACTCCGAGCTTTTGGTGAGCTCCAAACAGCTGTGCGCACCAAGAGAACCCCTCTGAGAGACTTTGAGACCCCGTCACAGTGTCCCATTGTGATCGTGTGCAAGCCAACATCTGAATGTCAAGGTACCTGGTCTCTCACTGTCTCTTCACCTTCTACTCACTACTATTACTACCTCTTCACATACCCTGCTCCGTCCTCGTAGGGCGTTGAAGACCCGGACACGGCAGCCTTGACGTTACCTTGCGGAGGACGCCACCCCTCATTCCCGCTTCGTTCCAAGAGTGTTCGCTGCGGTTGGGTTGTCGTGCTGCTTCTGCTGCTGTCACCTGTGTGCGTGGATTCGGACGCTTGTGGTTTTGCATGCGCCTTTTGTGCCGTTGGCTTCTACATACCTCTACCTGTATGCATCTGCGTCCTTGCGAGGCCAGCACTGTCCCTCACGCCCACCCGGATCTTCCAAACAGTTCAGGCTACCTGACGACCCAGGACAAGTGAAAGCGCTCTGGGAGTGACGGGAGCCAGTTCAGTTTGTCGTCAACGGTGCTTCTTTCGGTCCAAGCCCGGTTCCATCCATCCCAACTTGCCCGCTTAGGTCCGAGTCCTGTCAGCACTATCTGGGGTTATCTGCTGCTATCTGATCTATTACTGGAACCCGGCAGCGCAGCAGCAGAGAGGAGGAGGAAGACACTGCCTCTACCACCACCACCACCCGCGCATTCGGCAGCCCACGTTTTCTGTCCACCAGCTAACGGGGTCCGGCTCTTTGATCGCCGCCAGCCCAATACCGCCCTTTCTCTTTTCCCTTTCATCTCGACTCTCCCGATAATGCCGTACTTCTATCGGTCCTCTAAGCACAACCGGTCTCAACATAACTTGCTGGGGTCATCGGTTGCTGAAGACCCTTCGCAAGCAACATCCTCCGTTCAATCAGGCGCGAGCCCGGGCCCGGGCGCTGCAAACCCCTCTTCAGTCTTGCCAAACTCGGCCTTCAGCTCTGGCTCCAACGAATCTTTTCAGATCGATAACGGCGCCGGAAGACCAAACCTCGCACAGGCCTCACAGCCGCAGCCGTCGCACTTGGTGAATATTTACAACAATCCCGCCAGCGGCCCCTCTCATCCCGCTGATCCTGTTCCACAATTGCAACATTCTAACACGGTAACTGGTGTCGTTGAGTCTCGTCAGAGAGACCACGACTTCGCAGATCAGGTGGCCCGGTCGCACTCCCATCGCTTCCCCCAAATCTCACCGACCCAGGCCCAACAGCAGCAACAACAACAACATCAACAACAGCAACACTCTCCGGCCACGCCACAACAACATCACCATCTGCAAATACAACAGCAGCCACAGTCAAGTCTAGGATCAAACTCGGTTGATAACCTACCAGACACGGCTTCCATCCATAGTTCCCCATTCTCCGGCCAAGGACAAGGCCAAGCTTTTGTTGCAAACCAGCAGCCGCCTCCACCCCCGCCCAAGACAAAGCAGTCGACGCGCAAACTGATCAAAAACATATTGAGCGGCTCGTCCTCGCATCGTAACCACGATTCTCACTCTGGACAAAGTTCGTGGGGCGACCATTCAGGTGTTGTTCGCAGATCGTCAAGGCGTATAAGCCAGCCGCCTCCTCCTCCCGCCATCCGCACAGGTGTATCCCAGGTTTCGCTTGACCATCCTCCCGACTGGCAAACCCAATATCCTCCGTCGCAGCCTTCGCCTCTCCAAACCGCAGAGTATCGAGACTCGTACCTTGTTGCGGGACAAGAAAGAGATTTGCATCTCCAGAACCCGCAAGACGGCCAATACAACCCCACCATTCGACCGGTCCCTCCTGAGAAAGACGTCTCGCCTTATTCAGCGGGGGAAAGCGGGTACCATCAACAGCAAGCCCATCCCCAACTGCAGGTTCAGATCCCTCCAGAGCTCCAGCAACAACAATTCAACCAGGCTGAGTTTGAGGCCGCACTGCAACAACAGCACCAGCAACAACAGCAGGTGACCCCCCAGGACCCATACCAGATCTCGTCGCAAGTGCAATACCAGGCGAGCACTCATTCTGCAATCTCGGGCCACCTTGGCAATCCCCAGCACAAGAATCCCGAGACGGTATCGCAGCTTTCGCGCGAATCGCCGACCATCGATTCGGACCAGCGCTCAGCTACAAACGTTCCATCATCTCTACAGGCTTCCGACGAGAGCAGTTACACGCCCCAATCCCAGGATATTCCCCTGCGTCAGAATCCACTCCCCGCGCAGGCTTCAGCCCAACCCCAAGGCAAGACCCCGCAACAGCAAGTCATGGCCCCACAACCCGGCGGACGCCGGTCCCAGGATACCACCGATAAGGCGACCGGGATCCGCGAGGTACAACCACCCCCTGGCCCCCCGCCAAGCTATCGCCAAAGTCAACAGCCCAGCATGAACAACTTGTCCCAACCCTCCAACGCAGGTGGGCAAAGCTCTAGCAGCTATCGCCAGGGAGACAGACAAGGTTTCGATGGATCGGGAGAAGTCCAAGGGCGTAATAGCCCCCAGCCGGCCTCTGAACGTGCTGCGGAAGACCAAGAGAAGACATTGAAAGAACTGCGTATGTAGAGCCCCCGATCCCCGTTCTGCCCCGTGAATTGCAAACTAATCAGGTGACCGAGACGCGCAGTGACCAAGTACAAGAACGTCAAGAGACTGTACTTTGACGGCAAGAAAGAAATCGAACAGTTGGGCAACCAAGTTGAACAGCTCCAGAATGCAATCGCCAACCAGCGCATGTCGCAAAGTCGAACGTCATTGGACGACAGCGAGTATACAACGCGGTTTAATCGTCTACAGGGCGCCATCACAAACCTTGCCTTCAATATCAGGAAGGAATGGAAAACATTACCAAAGTGGTTGGACCCATACGTGACCGCCGATGCGCTAAAGACGGGCAAACAAGAAATGACCGCAGTCGGTCGCGCAGTCATAACTCGCTGGGTTGTAGATGAGATCTTCAACCGCTGCTTTCACCCTGGTCTGGAGCCTGAGCTAAGCAAGCAGCTCAAGACGATTGAGCAGAACATCAGACACTTCAGTTACACGCTGAACAGCCAGGAAGAATACGATGCGCTGACCAGCAAGGTTGTCAGCTGGAGAATGACCACACTGGAAGGACTTCAGGACGTTCTCAGGAGCGCCGAGGCTGACGATCATAAAACTAACTTCACCCGGCTCGCCACTAGCAATCTGACCGCTCACCTTTTCCAGCACCTTACGGAACCCGCGCCCGTTGGAGTTGACGGAAGTGTAGGCATGATCGTGGAGTTGGCGGTAGGGATCGCCAGCAACCTGCCCCTCGAGAGCCGCGATGTTGCCATCATCTATCCGTTGCCAGAGCAGCCCATCCAGACCAACCTCATGGAAGTTGAAAAGACACCCCTACCACCCCTGGAGTCGCGCCCATCCGATGCCAGCGAGGAAGGGACCGCAGGTGACGGAGCCAAGGAGTCTTCCAAGGAGCGCCGCGGCGACAAGGCCAGATCCGGTATGTTAAACACCGTCCATCACACCATAGGCGGGAGCAGTGCCAGCGGTCCACCCGGTAGCCGGAAGGGAAGTATTGCTGACAGTTCGACGCTGCCGACAGCACCGTCTGGAGCGGCTTCACAATCTAAGGATGTTGGAAGGGTCCGCTTTGCCGGGTCCTTTGGTGTGGAAGTTAGGGGACGCCATGTTCTGGTTAAGGCGCCAGTCTGGACCATTTGAGGCCTTGACGGGTCGATTATTCCGCGCTTTTCTTATTTTAACATTCTATCTGCCCGTAATTGGCCATAAGTAGGGGCACACAGAGGAAACTGTGTGGATGGAGAGAGAGACAAGTTGTTATGAACCAGTTCTCTGGATGTTTCGCAAGCTGGGAAAACGGAACAGGGATGACTTGAGGAGACAGCTGAATGAACTGGTTTGAAAGGGCAGTCAAAGCCCGTTGCGGGCAATGGAATACAGATGCAAATGAAAATCGGGGGTGGATTTATGTGACTTGCTTATGATGCTAAACTTCTCTTCACATTTTTGGGCTTTGTTTAACATTACATGGGGTTGTTAGGGGTGATTTCCAGCCCATCAAGGGCAATAAACCACCACATAGTTGTTTCTCTTCGAACCTTGGAATGGAAGATTTCCAACCTACTCTTCTATGTAGGGTATACTTGTGTATCTCAAGATTGCCAACTCAAAGTAACATCTTACTAACTTTTTCCAGAAAGACAGACAAAAGGGTACTGACGAGAGCATCGTTAGGTTGGATGCATAACTTATACAGCTTTCACCGCCTTCCGTTTTAGGCAGGGTTACCCCTCCATCCCCCAATTCGCAACTTTCCGCGCTTTCTGCCGCATCGCGAGGAGCACTGTAGAAAAGATTTGGCTTCAGAGCAATCAAAACTTCGGGCACAAGAGGCAGACCTGGACTATACGAGCGAAACGATTCAATTATCGTCCCACCAAGAACCGAACGACTTCTGAACAATTGGCCCCTCGACCCTCTAAACAAGAAGCCACCGAAAATGTCCAGCGACACAACAACCCCCGTCACCACGACGACGAGTGGTGAGAAGCCCGCTCACCTAGAGCCCTCCAAGTTGGGAACAAAGGAGTAGTAAGTTCCCTTACCCCCAGCCAGCCATCCCCATACCTCCTTCCCCCACCATTCCCTCCCCCAGCACCAACACTAAGACCTCTCTCCCTTCCTAGCTGGGACGCCCTCTACACCCGGGAAATCTCCAACCACGCCTCCAACCCCTCCGACGAAGGAACCGTCTGGTTCGACGACTCGGACGCCGAGAACAAGATCGTGCAGTTCCTGGACGAACAAGAGCATGAGCTCTTTTCCGGCGTCTTTTCGCGAGACGACGCAGCGATTATGGATTTGGGGTGCGGCAATGGTTCCCTACTATTCGCGCTGCATGACGACGGCTGGGAGGGAAGGTTGTGCGGTGTGGATTACTCGGAGCAGAGCGTGGAGTTGGCGAGGAGGGTGTTGAGGACGAGGGTGCTGGGGGAGGATGTGCCTGGGGAAGAGGACGAGGGGGAGGGAGAGCAAGGACAAGAACAAAAGCAAGAAGAGGAGGAGCAGAAGGAGGAGGAGGACACGCAGGAAGAAAACGTGGGAATCGAGTTCAAAGTCTGGGACGTCCTCAATGGCGACTTTGCCACGGTACAAGCCCGCCAACCCCCATCACAACCCCAAGAAGAAGACAAAAACGCCGGCTGGGACCTAATCCTAGACAAAGGCACCTTCGACGCCGTCTCGCTCTCTGACTCTCGGGACTCAAGGGGGCGTCGGATCTGCGAGAACTACGGCGCGCGCGTGCTCCAGCTGCTACGCCCCGGTGGGTTCTTTTTGGTGACCAGCTGCAACTGGACCGAGGAGGAGCTGAAGGGGTGGTTCGAGACGGACTTTGCCGAGGTTTATGATAGTACGGAGAAGAAAAAGTTAGGGCTGAGGCGGGTGGGTAGGATTGAGTACCCGTCTTTCAGCTTTGGGGGGGTTAAAGGGCAGACTATTAGCACGCTTTGTTTTCAGAAGAGGGATATTTGAGGGGTGTGGTGAGCAGGGTGAGGAGGAAAAGGATATTTAATGAATTCAAGAGGAGATCGAGGGTGTTGTTATGTACATATTCGAGAGACACCACTACGTAACTTGAGGGATGTGAGCTGCCTTCTAAGACAAATTCCTATACGTTGCCCGTATGTGTGCTCAACCTCTCTGTGATCAACGGTTTCTGTCATCCATTCAGTCAAAAGTTTTATGTCTAACATGCCTGTTACCATGAGTATCTCGATTCACAGGTGTAGAAACCCCCCAATTTACTTCTACAGTATCCTCTCGCCGGCGTCTAGCGAACCGACCACGTCCCAGCTACCTCTGTCTGTCTCCTATCAAACTACGAGCAATGAAAACCTCCTAGAGCATACAGTAGTATCCATACAACGGAAAAGTGAAGACGTCAGTCCGAAACATGCTCACGAACTTGCAACGTATGAACAGCAGTGATGAAATGACGCCTGAGTAACTACGACGAACCTAAGGAGAGAAAAACCGGCGACTTGTTTATCATAGTCCTAACGCTGCTCTGTTTGCTCATTGGTGGTAACAAAAACTTTCTTCATTAGGTGGGACTCTCTGCTTTCTTATGTTCTTCCGTCTCAAGATCCGTTGTCTATGGAGAGGTGTTCATGGGCTCCCCACCGCTAGGAATGGGGTTTCCTGCCTCGGTAGCAGCTCCCATAAGAGGACCAGTTGCTTGAGCCGCAGCAGTTGTCGCAAAGTACCGCACATCCACATCATCATCCTTCTGCAGCTTCTCCAAGCACGACATGATGCGCTGCTGGATGAGTTCCTGACCCTTGGGCGACGGGGTAGCAGGCTTGCCCTCCTTTTCTAGCGTGTAGATAGTGCCCTCATCGGGCAGGCGACGCAGAACACCGATAATGACGCCATATGTCTTTGCGACGTTAAAGCGAATATTGGGGATCGAATCGGCTGTGAGCTTTTCCAGCATCGGAAGGATGGACTTAGCGATCACATCCAGGCTGACAACGGTAGCCAGGGTCTGTAAAGACTAGTTAGACATGATCTTTACTCAGTTTCGTACCTCATAGAGTCTCTTACCGTGATAGCAAAGCAAGTGGTCATCCGGTAAAGGTAGTTGGGGTGGCCACCCATAGCCATGACCTTGGGAATAATAGCCTCGCTTGCCCACTCAACACCGAACACCTCGGTCAGCTTCCTTAGGTTTTGAGTAGCGGCCTCACGAATGGAGAAAACAGTATCTCCGAGCCAGCCCATGCAAAGCTGGCTGAGCTTCTCGTCGAAAAACTTGACGCCCAGCTGGCTGGCAAGAAGCGGGATGTAGTCGATAATAGCCAAGCGTACACGCCACTGCTTATCTTCGGCTAGCTGCACAATGGCAGGAAGGAGAGACTGAGAAAGGAGGTCGATGCCGATAACTTGGTTCACAAGCTCCAGTTTGCTGATGATGTGAAGGCGAACCTCTGGGAACTCGTCCTTGAGCATCTGAAGGAACATGGGCAGAAGATGATCAATAGTCCTGTTACAATAATTAGCATACGCGTGAGGGAAACGGTGCCTGACTGCGGGAACGTACTCTTGCTTGCCCAAGATAGGAGCGAGGCCGCTGATTTGTGTGCCAAGGGCAGCTCTGACATGCTGGGAGCTATCCGAGACGAGATCCTCAACACTTCCCATGATGTCATTCAGGAGAACGTTGCGGTCAACCAAAGCACAGAAGCCGGGGATCTGGCCGGCGATCGCAGTCCGCACCTCAGCCTCGTTATCTTTCAGGAGTTTTACGAATGCAGGAACAAGATCTCTGGACACAACCTCCTCGTCAACCGCCTTCGCGATCTGTATATGCTGTTAGTCATCGCGGAAGCGCCATGAGGGGAGGCCAAGCGCTTAGCGCGACTACGAACCTTCTCAAATCTGTCGGCGATCATATACCGGACTCTCCAACTCTTGTCCTCTATCAAGCTGCGTAGCGATGTGAGGAGCACGCCGTGGCTGGACTGTTGCTCTTTGGGCACAACCTCCGCAATAGAGATCAAAATCTCAACTGTAAGGAGCCTGACGCTGTCCTGGTCGTCCTGGGCGAGGTGTTGGAACATGGGTATCATTTCCTCGACAACGATGGCGGCCGGCATCTCCTTCACGAACTTGGCCATGTTGGTGGCGGCCTGACGGCGCACCATGGGGGTCTCATCGTGGACGAGCTGTCCAAACTGCTGGCGCAACTGTTCTTGAATAGGCGGCGAAACTTTCGAGTAGGGGGTTGTATACAGGCCGCATGCGGAAACCTTGGACGTAAACCAGTCGGCCTTGGAGAGGCGAATCGTAAGAGGGATGAAGTATTCTTCGACTTGCTGCGAAGAGAGCTGGGTGCAGATCTTGTTCAAGGATTCGACAGCCTGAAACGCCTGTCAGTACACATGCGGATCGCATGACAAGAAGCCAGGAAATGGTCGCGTGTCCGTACCTTGTCTCGCACCACGGGCTCCTCGATAGCAGCGAGGTTCTCAAGGGGGGAAAGCAGAACATGTCCCCATGCGGGGCCCCCCACGTACTCGACAAAGTTACCAAGCTCTTCACTCAGGGCAACGAGGACCTCATCTTCATCTTCGACCGATTCTGTATTCAAGGGTGTCAGCAGCCGTATCAAAGAATCCCAGCGGCTGTATGGCCGGAGGCCGGCGCGGGTGGGGTTGCTAGGCTGAAGCTGGGTCGAGGGGTTGGCTAACCATCGAGGAAGGGAATCAGCTCCTCGCGAGTGCGCTCGGGACCCAAAGCAAGGGCGATAGTCGAGAGACGGTGGATGGCGTTTAATCGGAGAACAACCTCGTCGTGCTGCCAAAAGTCAATCAGGGTTTACGTTCCATCAACAGGCAAGGAGGGATAGTCAGGGGTTCTGGCCGTCCGGGTCACCGCCATCATACCTTCAATTCGTCGATAAGCACGGCGATGGGGAAGAGCTCGTCGTTCGCGTTCGTCGCGTCGGCCATTGTGGGCGATTTGTGAAGTGGACGCGGAGGATCGCGGGGAAGTATACAGTCGGCGAGCGAGGCGGATTTGGACAAACTGTTTTACTTGGTACGGATGTTCGCTTGCGGGCGTGATGCAATAGACGGGGGGTGTGGACTGGACTGGTAGCCGATCGGGCGACGCTGTGCGGCGGCGGCGGTACCAGTGACTGTGATTGTAGTAGAGAGAGGAAAGTGGATGCGTGCGTGCGCCAGGTAACTGCGTTGCTTGGGCGGGCAGGTTTGTTGTGTTTAGGTTGGTTTTGGTTGCTTGGTTGAGAAAGCAAGAGTGACGCTTCGTCGGGTTGAAATCGGAATTGGATGCGATCTCTCAGCGTAGTCTCACACAACGGCGCCACGACACAGCGGGCAAGCAAGCAGGCGAGGAATGATACTGGACGGTTTTGCTGAGAATAAGGGTTGCTGGATGGAGGGTTGACGGTGGTTGTTCTGGGGGAAGGATTCACCTAAGGTAGGTGCGGTTGGAGGTCGAAGCGAGCTTGGTGGTCCCCGCAGGGCAGCAACAAGGAGGAGAGCAACAGGCCGGGCAGCAGGGCAGCAGGGCAATCGACGGCGGGACACTGGACCCGGTCTGCGACACAAATTGACCTGACCCGCAATGCTGGGGTCCAGTTCATGACGGGGCCCGGGCGGACAAGGGTGAGAAGGAGCACTGGCCACTCGCCTTTTCAGCTCGGGACGTACCCGTTCGTGGGGTGGTGCCTCAAGGCGCACCGGACACCACTCTGCAACTACGGAGGCTTGTATGTTCGACTGTAAATTTCCCCACTCTGCCAGATGCCAGACACCTATCACTTGTACAACTACACCTAAATTTCGTTTGTACCTCGCAACCCATTCTTTGCAGCGCCATTCCACTCTTACTTCTCTATCGCCGCTACAACCTCTATATCGCTACTACAATACTTCTACCCTACTATACGTCTATTAAACCCTATTATTATCTATTCCCAAACTATCCTAGTTACGTCTATTAATTATTCCCTATAGGTACTAACTATACCGTTCCGATTTACGGATTTTACTTTAAATAATACTTCGTTAGGTAGTACAAAAGTAATATAGGAAGAATATATAAATAACGAACTAGAACGTATTAAATACATTATAAAAGAATTTTGCGATTGTAAATATGTAGACGTTATGAGGATTTTAAACGGAAAAAAGGTATTTTATATTTAATTTGTCTATATTTTACTCAATTAAGACGTTTCTCATACTATGTTTTTACTTAGGAATTAGTCCGCCTAATTGTAAAAGCGTGATCCTACGAGAGATAGACTGCAAGACTAGAAGCCACAAATCAAAGTAATATTAAGTGTAAAGAAGGAAAGGGAAAGTAAACAAACGCTGGCATCGTGAATCCGGATATATAAGTCGGTTCTGCCAGTCGTCGCCGCCTTCCCGATCTATACAGTCTATCGATAAGAACATAAGCCTCATTCCATCCGATATACTATAGCGCCAAGTGCCTAGCACCGGCACCCCATTGCCCAATGGCCAGTGCTCTAGGAGCCTGTCTAGCTATGCCATAACATCACCCCCCCCTTGGAAGAAAGGCTTAGCCCTAGAGCCGAAAGAAAAGAAAAAGGAAAGAATAGGATGAAAGACAATTACTAATCATATAAAAGAATATATGAACCCGTCGCAACGGTTAGTCCAATTTATATTATTGCGACGAAAGCTCAAAACCAAAAAACTCCATACCAAGCCTCGCGACTATATATTTAATCTAATGTCGTATATTAAAAAAAAGTATAAAAAAATTCCCCCTAATTAGACTCGAACAGACTACTTCCTAAATAGAGGACAGATGCCATCGGGCCTAAGCGTACTCTCGTTAATTAATATAGGCTATTACGCTATACTATTACACTATACAACTAGGGCTACGGTCTATTAAAAATAGGTTACCGCCTTCCTACTTATTAACCGATTTATACCTTACTTTTTCCTCATCGATTACTTTAATACCTTGGCTTTTATCGAATTATTTACTAGGAGATTATCCTCTTTGTAGTCCTTTGCCGTTGTATTATTATTTATAGCCTTTAATTAGAGGTATAGTCTTTTTAGGGGTCCCGGCTTTTCTCTATTATTTTCGTAATATTCCTTCAATTTACCCGCTACGTTCTTAAATCCTCCTACGTTGTACTAGATAGGGTTTAGGTCCTACCCTTTTTAATTAATTTAATATTTTAGGCGATTATTAATTAACCAATAGGTTAATATTTCCTCTACTTCCTATTCTTCTTTATTATTAATAATTTCGCTATTTAGGTTCTCGTTAGCCTACCCTAGTATTAGATTTCCTAAGTCTTTCCTCAAATAGTCTACGTATAATACTTTCAAACCTCTCTAAGAAGCGGGAACTTCCAATACGTAGGAATATCCTACTATATTAATAATTTTATAAGGCGTGTATATTAGTAGGAAGTCTAGTTTATTACTAAGTCTATTTATTAACTAGGTCTTCTTTATAATAAAAACCTTATTACCGACTTCGAAATCTAGCTTACAATAGTAATAATTGGCTTACTTTATCTATCTCTCTTAATTCTTAAAGATAACGGCTTTAACCTTCTCCTATACTTATTCGAAACTATACGTTATTTTTTTAACCTCTTCGCGGGAAAACTTTTCCCTAAGGTTAGCCGACGATTCTAGGTCTATAGACCTCGTCTAATCGATTATCGGTAGTACGCGTTTATAGCCGAATACTACTTCGCTCGGCGATATACTATCTAAACTCTTATATAGTAGTACTCCTTAAACGAAATTTATAATTAGGATTAAGTCCGATTAGTCGTTTTAATTATAGGATAGGTAAGGCCTCAATTTCTAATTTAAATACTAATTTATAATTTCCGCTTATCCGGCCGTTTAGAAATATCCGGCGCTATTTAACTTCTACCTAATTCGTAGTAGACGTGCTAATTCTTAAGTAAATTCCGAGACGAATTAAGGACTTCTATCGCTTATAACGTTTTAAGGGAATCTTAAAATCCAGTAGGGGCTTTTATAATATAATACTACCGCCTTCTTTCCTATAATTATATCTTTATAGGGAATATACTAGGATATTTTTAAGAAGCAATCGATAATAACCAATACGTTATTATATCCCTTTTTATCTTTGGGTATAGATTTGAAGTCTATTACTATTAATTAGAATACTTTATAATCGGGTTGCGGTAGTACCGTTTAAAATAGCCCCGGGGTCTTATCTTTTAATACCTTTAATAATTAATAAACCTAATAATTATTAATATATCGATTTATATCCGCTATTAATCCTGGTTACTAATATTGTATATTAATAATTTATTTCGTTTTATTCCTTCCCGGGTAGGCTGTAAATAATATATTGTAATATTCCCTAATGACTTTTGTTTTGAGATTCCCGTTTTTAAGGATTATAAGCTTTCTATTATAAAGTATAAGGCTTTATATTTGGGATAAATATACTTCCTCTCCTTAATTTCCTTCGTTAATAGCAGCCTTTATTCGGTATATAGAAATTAATTCCGCTATTCAATTAGCATATAGTACCTACTCGACCAATAGTTAACCCTTAATCTAATTCTCTTTCCTTAGTAGTTCTTCCGGCTCTCCTTATTCGTCCGAAGCCGCTTTAACCAGAATTACCGAAACAATATACCTAGTTGTAAGGGGGGAAAAGATAGCCGCTAATTCAATTATTAGGGTATCCTTCCGATCTCCTATATATACGAAGGCGCCGTTTTGTAGTTTAAGAAGCCGTAATATACATTAATTTTCCCTCTTCTCGATTATAATTTTAATATCCTCTAACTTCTTTAATAAGGCGTTAGCCGCTATATTATCTCTACCGGGCCGATATATTATTCTAAAATTATATTCAGATAGTAATTCGAATTAACCGGCCTACTTAGAATTGAATAATTTCTTAGTTGAAAAGTATTCTAATATTTAGTAATTAATAATAATTTGGAATAATTTCTCTATACCTTTCAATTCTAACCGCTATAATTTTATTCCTTTAATAATTGCTAAAAGCTTTTTATTATAAATTAGGTAATTTAATTCTATTAATTATATAATTTCGGAGTAGAACGCAATTAAGTACTATTCCTCCTTTCCCTCGTATATTTTCTTCTTTTAGAATAGTACGCCGGTATATACTCTATCCGAAATATTAATTTCCATCCTTATATTATTACTATACCAATAATAAATTAATATAAATATATTTAGGAGTATTACTTTTAGCCGTTCGAAGGCTTATTAATACTCTTCTATCCAAACGAAGGCTTTATCTTTCCTTATTAGATTATTTAATAATCTCGCCAATCGACTAAACTCCTTCACAAACTTCCTATAGAAATTATAGAATCCTAGGAAAGCTTACACCCCTTTAAGGTTCTTCGGGGTATTCTAATCCCTAACGGCCGCGACTTTTTCTAGGTTTATTACTACCCCGTTAATATTAATAATAAAGCCTAGGAATTTGGTTTTCGTTACGTAGAACTTATATTTATTAATATCGGTTTAGAATCCCGCCGCCCTCAACTTACTTAGAACTATTTTAATATGCCTTTTGTAGTCGGTTAAATTATTAGAGAAGATAAGGATATTATCGATATAGGCGCTATAGAAGTTTTAATAGCCTATTAGGGAATTATTAATAAGCCGTTAGAATATTAAAGGTCTACTATACAACCCGAACGGTAATACCCTATATTTATATATATTAAAACTAGTCCTAAAGGTCGTAAAGTCTTCGTAGCCTAATACTATACAGATATAGTAAAAAGCCTGCCTAATATCGATCTTTATAAATATTTTCACCTCGCTAATCCGTACTAAGGTTTTTTCAATTAACGGTAGGGGGTACCGGTCTTTCTTTAAAATAGCGTTAAGTTTTTAATAGTCGACGTAGAACTATAATCCTCTATTAGCCTTAAAGACGAATAGTACCGGTACTACCTATAGTACTAAACTCGCTTCGATAAATCCTTTTTAAAGGTTTTCCGTAATATACTTTCTATACTCCTCTAATTCCCTCAGGATTATTTAGTACAACGGATTAATACCCAGTTCTTCCGGCCGATAGCCTTCCTCGAATTCAATCTTATAATCTATACTTAATTTGTATTTAAGAAGGGTATTCGAATCCGCCTTATTAAAAACTTCTAGCTCCTCCGGCGAATAGTAATTAGTAGGGACTTTGGCTAATATAACTACTATATCCTCGACGGTATTTAGTAGTATCCGATTCCTAAGGGCGTTAATAATACCGTCGATTTCGTATAGATTAATAACCTCAGGTTTCGCTTTATTCCATTTAATATAATATTTAAAGATTATAGTATTTACTATAACTAAGTTAATTAATCTTACTTTAACCTAGGACTATTACCGCTCTAACCAATATAGACCCTAATTATCCTTTAAAGGGAAGGGGTTTGGATTAGGTTTCTCTAGTAACCTTTCCCTTTATAGTTCTAATCTATTATCGTATAACTCCCTCTCTATATATCGCTACACTCGCTTTTCCGCCGACGCTAATAGGGATCTTATTAATTTTACTTATAGGATCTCTATTAGTCGATATTCCAGTATTTCTTCTTATACGGGGTCAAGAAGTACAGTAGCAATCGTATCGATCGCGTCTAGTTCCGCCGATAACGTTTGGATCTTTACCTATATCGCTTTCCTATCTCGGCGTTACTTATCCTCTAAATTTATCGCTTTCTCCCTATTTATTATATCCTATTAGAAGAATAGATCGGAAGTCTTTTCTACTAATTAGTCTATTTTAATATCCTTTGAATCCTTAAAGGCTAGAATAGCGTTATCGGAGAAGATTAGCTTTCTATTGTAGTAGTCTAGTAGAATATTATTCTCTATTAGCTATATCTTTCCTAGGATTATATTTTTCTTTAATTTGGGTAATACTAATATTTACTACTTATTATATTAATAACCCTATACCTATATATATTCCTTTACTACTTTATCAATAGCGTCTAGTTATAACTTTTTATAAAATATTACGTACTTAGGGGAAAAGTCCTTATAGCGTTCTAAATTAAGCTTTTCTATTTTAGTATTAAATCTTTTATTTACGAGAATATATATATTTACTCCGGTATCGACAAGGGCATTATATATAATAATAAATAGTCTATTATTAATTATAGTATATATAATAAGAAATTATTTACCACTCCCTAAATATTTATTCAAATCGAAATCTAAGTAAGTTTTACTTATCTGCTATATCTCGACGTCTTTTCTACCTTTTATACTTCTAATTAACACCTCTCCTAGGGTAAAGATTCGCCCTTAGGGACTTAATTTTCCGAATTAGAGTCCGTCTCTATACCTTTATCGGTATCTTTTCCAAAGATAGGGCCCTATTCTCCGGCCGACTCGGGAGGCGTCTCTTCCTTCGCCGCCGGGCCCTATATTTAATTAGTAATAGCGTTTAATTCGGCCTCGAAGTTATTAACCGTTGCAATCTTAGCCTTTTCCGGGTAAACCGTTAATTAATACTTAATCTAACGATAATTGAAATAATAATTCTTAGCGCTCAATTTCTTTATTTCCTCGAAAGTAGGGCGCTAATACTTAGGAATATTCAACTTAAATATAGAAGTCTTCCGGTCGTAAATAGACGTAAGTATAAATATAGAAGGTCTCTTATCTCTAAGCTTCCACTCTTCGCATCTAACGCTAAGGTCTAAAAACTATAGTAAGCAGTAATATTCTTCAAATCCTTTAATAGGATTTAGGTATATAATTTCAGCTAATACCCTAAACTCCTTAATTACCTTCCGGCGGAAATCCCTTTTCTACATCTCCTTCGGTACCCGATATTAACTAGCGAGGCATACGAATAAGGCCTTAAAATCTTAGAATTAATCCGATACCTTTATTTTAAAATATTCAAAATCTAAAATCGCCTTCTCATTAGCACTATAATTATAATAATTATTCTAAAGCTACTCCAAAAGTTCATCTACTATTCCGATTATCTCTAAATAATCCGGTTCGAAGTATAGAAGTATATTATTTACTACTAATCCTCCTAAATATAATATAACTTCGCCTATTCGTACCTCCTCGTCTATAAAGTAGTCGACATTCTAGCAAAGTTTATTCTTTATCTAGTAAATCCAAATATTAAAGGATACCTTATTAGTTAAATCGTTACTAAATACTAATACATTAGGAATTTTATAGGATTACTTTATTCTACGTTAATAGGGTATTAGCGGGCCGACTAGAGTATAACCGCAATTTCCTCGGGATTTTAGAGGGCTAGGGCTACGGCGTAGTAATCGGGCTCCACCGTCGTCGTCGCTATCCGTCGGCTCATTATCATTATTAGGCGGGTCGTTACATATACGGATATAGGTCGTTATTCTTTCTCGTTTAACGTTGAGTAGGGTTATAACGGGAACGCGCTCTTCGATCGTCTTAATAAGCAGTATCTCCTCTATAGGGTAGCGTATCTCCCCTTTATTAGTAAAAGGTTCTCCCTCGTCGCAGACTTCCTCTATAGTCGTTTATTTAATAGTATACCGCTTCGTTAGAATAGGGAGGGGTAGTACCGGGGGGAGGTTTATTAATAATATAATCGTTTAAGTAAGTAAACGGTTTTAGCAGTTTAATTCCTCTAATTAAATATAAATTTATTTATCGATAGGGGTTAGGTTATTAGACGTCGTTTTGGATACTTAGAGCAATTTTACATTGTACTTTAAGTTGGCGACTTCGCGTTTGAAATTGGCAATCTCTTAATTAAGGGTATTAATTTCCTAACGAAATCCAATAAAGTCGTTAGCTATAATTCTATTAATTTTAATTAAATCGTAAACCTCTTTCGCGAAGTAAATTACCTAGGCGTCCAAACGTTCGATATTTTTATTAGCCGTACTCATTACGTCGGCAATATCCTATACAAAGCTACGGATAGTTTTATCTATTATAAATTGTAATTTAACCTCTTAAAATATAGCCTCGGGGTTTATTCTATATACTTTATAAAATATATCGGCCCTAATAATCTTATTTAAGATATCCAGACCTTCTTTATTAAAGGTTAATAAATTTATAGTAGCCCCCGATATAAGGTCGAAAATAAATACTTTATTTCTATTATTAGGGTCCTTCTAGGTATTGTCTATAGTTTTTACGCGACGGTAAATATCGGTAGTAATCTCCTCTAGGGTAATCTTATAAAGTAGGAATTTAGCATAGGAATAAATTCGCTTAAGGTAATTACTAATATAATTAGGTAGAGTAACCGACTATATAGAAGGGTCCTATATACGAATACCCGCAATAGTAGTTTCAGCTTCGTCTCTCGTTAGGATACCCGACTCCTTAGTAATTTAAATATAAATCTTAGTATTGGGAATTTCGTAGCTTTTAAACGGTTTAGAAAAAGTATAGCGAAAGCTCTAATCGGGATCTATCGCCTTCTTACTAAAAAATAGGTTATTAAAGGTCTTTAAAATAATAGACTTAAAAGTTGTAAAAGCGGACTCAAATACTTTAAATAGGACGCGTTTAACTATATCCGTATTAAGAAGTAGGGGAACTACCGCCTTCTCCTTCCCTTTGAACTTTCTTTTATTATTTAACTAAATCGTACACGGGATTATATTAAAAGCCGCGTTATTATAATATAAAGGACTACAAATAAGTAAAGCTAATCCTAATCCCTATTTAAAAGGGGGGAAGTATAGAGGTAGCTTAATAAGAGAGATCTCGCTAGATTTTCGCTACAGGTTCTCCTAAGGTCGTTAGGTATAAGGGGTATTAATTATATCTGGCAATTAAAATTATCCCTCAATAAGGTTCTCCTCGGGATCTATTATAAGGGGATCTAGTAATAAAAGTACGCAATAGTAATCCTTAATTGGACTAGGGTTCTCAATAAGAGGGCTACTATATTAATTATTTAATTATTAAATATCTCGGGCGTCGGACATCGTATAATTAACTCAATCCAAGGCGGAAACAAAGGGTAAAATACTTACTCTATTAGTACTTCTTAATTATACGACAACTATCGTAAAGCTTAGTAATCCTTCTAATCTAAGTAATTACGAATAGAAGGGAATAACCGACAAAGTCCAAGTCAAACTAAGAAGGGACCAACTACTCGGTACCAAACTGGGTAGGATATTATAATACCGTCCCCAGTTAGAAAGGATGACACTTAATATTATGTGAAAGCGTGATCCTACGAGAGATAGACTACAAGACTAGAAGCTACAAATTAAAGTAATATTAAGTATAAAAAAGGAAAGGGAAAGTAAACAAACGCTGGCATCGTAAATCCGGATATATAAGTCGGTTCTACCAGTCGTCGCCGCCTTCCCGATCCGTACGGTCTATCGATAAGAATATAAGCCTTATTCCATCCGATGTACTATAGCGCCAAGTGCCTAGCACCGGCACCCCATTGCCCAGTGGCCAGTGCTCTGGGAGCCTGTCCAGCCATGCCATAACACTAATCACTTTTAAACCTTATTAGTAGAATTGCCAAATCAACTTTTAGGAGCCGCCCTTTAATTACTGCGAAAATTATATTGGCTTCGTATATTATTTCTTTACCGTTAATATCGTTGAGGACTATTCGAAATATAAATAATTTAGTAATATTAGTCTATACGAATATTATATTACAAATAGTTCCGACGTCCTAAGCGGAGTTTATTTCTATTATTATATAATTTACTAGGCTATATTATACCTTATCCGTAAGAGTAAATACTTATAATATAATATTAAAATATTATACTAATAATTTATAGAGAATATACAACTTGCGAAGATAAAGGATGGAAAGGTAAAGTTTACGCCGGAGGTAATTCGGGTTATTTCTACCCGTATTTTAGAGTAGATTAAATAAAAATATACCGATGAATTGAAAATTTATAAATGTAATAATATAGATTAGGTTTAGAATTATTACGACTATAGAATTATATTTCGGGTATTATAGTATTGAGTTATTTCGGGTATTATAGCGTTGAATTTCTTTTCTCTTTAATATTATTTTATTACTACTAAAATTATAATAAAATAAATAAATATAAATGCCTTTTTATATATTAAAATAATAATCATTCTTCTACATTTTATTATAACGTTTATATTAATAATAAATAATAATTTTATATTCTTTTTATAATAATATAGAGTTATTATATATATAGAATAGATATATATATATTAAATAAGAGAACGTCTTTTCGGACAGTCGAAATTGTCTTCAGGGACAGTCGCCCCACCCACTCCCGCCCTCTCCCCACCCTTCCCGGCCTTCCCGCATTTTAAACCAATTAAAATCAGTACATCCAAACCACGACCCACTCTCGTCTTTTTTAAGGCTTTTACTCCCCCAATAGCGCATTCGCTCTCTTTTATAGCGTATTCGCTCTCTTTACAGCGCATTCGCTTCCTCCGACAGCGCTTTCGCTATCACAACAACGCATTCGCTATCGCAACAACTATTTACATCGTATTTATTTGCACTGTATTCAATTGCATCGCATTCAATTGCATTGTATTTATTAGTATTTCAATCGCTGTCTCAATCGCTGTCTCAAACGCTGTTGGGCGAAGAGTTAGAGTTTAGGGGCGAATACGCTATTGGAAGAAGCGAAATACCCTATAAATTCGAGGTACTTTGGGGGAAAAGTGGAAGGTGGAGTTGAAAATAGATGTAGCCCTTTTGATTGGTTGTAAATGCGGGAAGGTAGAGTTGAAAAGGATACAACTCTTTTAATTGGTTGCAAATGCGGGAAGGGCGAAGCGAGGGCGGGAAGGGTGGGGGGTGGGTGGGGCGACTGTGTCTGAAGACTTTCTTGACTGTCCGAAAAGACGTTCTCTTAAATAATTGTATAAAATCGAATAAAAATTATTGGTTTTAAATTTAAAATCCGTTTTCTAATACCTTTTAAATTAATTACTTTATATTTTTCCTTTTTAAAAAAGGGAATAATCCGATTATAACGCTAACCTTATATAATAATCTAATATATATATATATATATATATATAATTATATAAAATCGGGTAAAAATCAAGGGGTTTAAATTTAAAAT